>JACXSJ010003433.1:0-24200 GCA_014851325.1 Pentalonia nigronervosa | reverse complement strand
TTTTTTCTGTTTCTTAAAACAAATTTGCCTGCGGGCGCCAGTGTCCCCCTTCAATTTTTTTTTTTTTTTTTTATTATCAAAATGTGAAATTCTTTAATTACTTAATATGCATTTGTCTGCAGACTTACGTATTTTTATTCCATTCTTAAAATCTCATAAAAATTAAAATCATATTAAATTCAATAAATAGATTTACAATTGAGATGGCTATAAATTATAAATAACTAGTATAAATTTATTATTTTGTTTAATTATTCAGTTTAAAGTACCTGGAAATTATACTGCAGTCTAATTTTTTCTTGTATATATTTAAAATTTTTAAAATTCTTTGTCTGGTTCTTAAAACAAATTTGCCTGCGGGCGCCAGTGACCCCCTTCAATTTTTTTTTCATATATTCAAAATGTGAAATTTTTTAATTAGTTAATATGCGATTGTCTGCAAACATATGTATTTTTCTTCCATTCTATAAAACTTATATAAATTTAATACCTATTAAATTCGTTAAATAGTTTTAAAATTGAGATAGCTATAAATAAAAAATAATTAGTATAAATTTATTAATTTGTTTAATGTTTATGCATTGTAAAAAATCTGGAAATTAGAAAGCATTCTAATATTTACTTCTATACATTTAAAATTTTTTTTAAATTTTTTTCTTTTTCTTAAAACCACATTGCCTGCGGGCTCCAGTGTCCCCCTTCAATTTTTTTTTTCATATAATCAATATGTGAAAGTCATTAATTATTTAGTAGGTATTTGTCCGCAATCATTTGTATATAATCGCCATTAATATAACAATATCATCGCCATAGATATATACATAAACACGCCATAGATATATACATAAAAACGCTATAGATATACACATATAAACGCCATAGATATATACATAAACACGCCATAGAATTACTCATATAAACGCCATAGATATATACAAAAACACGCCATAGATATATACATAAACACGCCATAGATATATACTTAAACACGCCATAGATATACTCATATAAACGCCATAGATATATACATAAACACGCCATAGATATATACTTAAACACGCCATAGATATACTCATATAAACGCCATAGATTTATACATAAACACTGACTTTCCACTGAAGTATTCGGTATTCTTTTTTAAGAATTAAAAAATGAATAAAAAGTTATTACCTATTGTTATTAAAAAATATATAAATTTCCAATTGAATATTTTAAGTATACATTTTGCTAATTTATAATCAAACAAAAAAATTTAAATAATTTACTTTTGAATATGCATAACAATTAAATATTAACTCATTATATTAACAGATACAAAATATTAAAAAAATTATTAGATTTTGATTATAAAACTAATAACAGGGCTTGATTTTACCTTTCTCGAGAACTGTAAATGGCTAATAATTGAAAATAATAAAAACTATTCAAATGAATATTGCAAAAATAAAATCACTACGTGCGGTGAAAAAATCATATTCATTTTAATAATGTTCAAAAATAATAGAATTGAACACAATAAAAGCAATCAAAGAATGAAAAAAAATAATTGAAACCTACTTTTATATTTTCACACTGAAAATAACAAAGACAACAACTTGTTATGTTAACTCAGTACTCAGAAGTATATTTATAGAAATAATAATATTTTTCATTACCACACAGTTCTCCCAATAATTAATTTGAATTTGCAGACCATATTTCAATTAAACGCGTTTATTATTACTTTTGTTTGTTTGTTTTTTTTTTAATTGCTCTATTGCTGTCGTCATTTAAAGCACCTTTAAACATATTGTAGCGTGTATTATGTAAGGAAAAAAATAAATTTCGGTTTTTTTCATCAAAACTTCAAATTATTTTTCTATTGAATTTTGTAAAAAAATCGTGTATTAATACATCAAAACCAAGTTAGTGAATACAAAATATAGTTTTATAATAGTATGTGATCCTGTGTTTGTATAATATCCCCGTGTTACGTGGCCCACTAATGGCATGTTACCCCGGAAAAATGGTTGGACTCAATAGGTAAACATTAATTGTAGGTAAAGGACTGGCCAGTCAATGAAGGAATCGTACAGTTGAGCATCGACCAGTTGCGCCTAAAACAAAATGTGTACAGTCTGTATACAATCGAGTTCGTTATTAATTTTTGCCGTCAATATACATCAATTTTCGCTTGTCTCTTGTTTTTTTTTTTTAAGTCTTACACATATTTAAATATACAATAACAGTTTATGAATTTCAAATTAAAATAAATATATTGATCAATTGATTACTGTGTGACTGGTTAAATATTTTTTTTTGTTCGAAAAACACAAAATTTGTTATTAGTCCATTTACTGCCAATATTCTGAAACAATATCAAGAATCTTATGAATTATAATTTTTCCATTATTATCAACGATCTTAAGACAAGTATGAATTTTAGTGATAGACAAAAACAAGTATTCATTATCGTCAACTTATCGGCCTAATTGGTTCGTTGCACACACCATTTTGATGTACGATGGAAAACAATGATGATACCAGACATTTTTATGTGTACGATATTGTCATTTACTTCTAACTATTCGTTCTGTATATTTATAGAAATTTAACAATCAAAAGGTTAATAAATGCTAATAAAAACATACCTCGTTAGTTGTTTGGTAGGTACTCATTTGAGTACCTAGTTTGACGTTACAGCATGGACTGTTTTCAACAACAAAATTATTGGTATATATTAACCTTGTAAATGACCTAATGCAAATTTTAGGAATCATAAAAATTTTAATTGCCATTGATAAATGATTCCGCAAAATTAATTTTTATATACACGATTTCGCACGATTTCAAATGCAACGTTGCCATTAAATTTGTTTAGTTGACAAATTACGACTTTAAATTGACGGACTTTTCTTTTAACAATAATTGATAATGTTGCCGTCATACGAAAAAACACGATGTTTTGATATCAAATAAACGCTTATAAAACGTCTTATACAGTGTGTTTTGATTCCAAAATATATCTCTGAGACTCTAATCGTCATGAGCAAATAGTCAATACCTAATATCATGTTTGTTATGTGTTATACGTTTTCAGAATAGCTACTTGTGTTATAATTTATAATAACAATAGCAAACAAATGTAATGGCAACGTTTCACATAAAATTACACAGATTTGTGTACGTATATCAATGGCTATTAAAATGTGTGAGACTCCGACAAATTTTCGAAATCGTTGTTCACCGGTAATATCGGTAAACTGCCATCAGTTTTTTTTTTTTTTAATAGGTAATGATCACATTTCAGTTATTACTGTTTTATAGCTAACATCAAAAACTTTCATATCGTGCCGCATGAAGCTGTCAAAAGTACATCGACAAATTTTTGAAACAGTGAAAAGTGTTTATACACCTATAAATTATAATATTATTGTCTTGGAGAGTTCCGAAGTGTGTCGCGTAACGGTGCTGACGAAGAATCGCTATTTTTTTTTTATTTTTTTCGTAATAAATATGTATATTTATCATAGGCCTTAAAGTTTTGTCATTGTACTCGTGTAAATAATATATACTTTTGAGTTTCAAAGTCGGTAGTGTATAATGCTGTACCTGCACTATGTGCGTATGAATAGTGTATAATATATTATACATTATAAATTATACATACCTACGCAATGGACAAATACGACACGTATTTACCAACACACATAAACTAATATTTTACGGGAAAAGTAGGAAACAGAAAATCATGCTCATTTCCCCGGAACTGTGCACAATGTTCGATTTTAGTGATCAAATCAGAAAAAAGTTTTAGCTCTCCGGATATTGTGTACAAATAATAAAATAGTTTAAAAAAAAAAAAAGGAAAAATAGAGAAAATATCAAAATAAACAAAATTTTATTACGCAAATTATATTTCATTTTGACACACAAAATAAGTTGAAAATGATATTATTTGAATACCTAATATATATTTTTTTTTTAATATTAAACCCACTGCGGCATGGATCAATATTATTTTTATATACTATTGTGACTATTAAAATGAACAATAAACCAAAAAGTTATCGTGTTACAATCAAACCGGGTAAACAATATTTGATTGAAAATTGTATACAAAATATTATTACAGGCAACACCCACGACCTATTAAATCGTTATTTTAATTTATTTTTTATAGGAACTACTGTAATTACTTTAAAAATGAGCAATTTGTTTATTTGATATTTCACAAAACCATTATTGTGAGTCTTAGAGTTTGAAAGTCATCCGGAACTTGTGCGACTATATCTGTGTGTCTTACTATATAACAAAGTCTTCTTGTAGTTTATGAAATCCTTATTTTTAAAAATTGGATAATTTCCATTGCGCGTAATATAATATGATACAGTCCAACTTTCGAAGTGAGTCCGTTCTTTTTAAATAATCGCTTGATTCAATCAAGTAAGCGAATGGAATTCTGGGCAAAATACACTTTGCCAGGGCATTATCGAAAGTATTGGAGTAAGAAATATGATGATAATAAGTAAGAAAAATTATAGTTTTCATATCGCCAAAATGTATTTGGCATTGTGAATAGGCAACACCCGAAATTCCCACTTTTCCCATACATATATAAATATTATAATGGGTATATACAGAATGGAACATCTTGTTTTTCCATTTCCCTGCCATAGGTTAGCTGGTTACACACATATAATCACACGTGTAGCTCAGCAATATTTAGCCGGAAATCCTGACAGGTGGCCACTGATAATGGACGTACCTATATTTACACCACTCCACACAGTTTTATACACAACACACTCGCCAGTCGATGTGAAGAAGTGGCACTCGACCAAGCGCGTATTGAACGACACTGACATAACACAACCGAGTGTTATTATTTTGTTATTATGTTATGTGTTTTCACAGACACATCTGTCCTGATCTATCATCTTAATACCAATCCATTCACTATTATTAATATATCATGCTGTTTTTTCTGCTATTCATTTATTCTCACAATATGATTGATTATAATATTATTTTTTTTCAATCACCAACAATGACTCCCTCGTAAAAACACGCACGATCAACTTACATGGGTACAACTTCTTATCATCATAAGACAACAAAATACTTAAATGACTAAAGTTATCTTAATCCTAGACATATTATATCTATCACTGTGGCTATGTGTACCTATCTTTTTCATGACACATAGACGCATATAAAAAATGCATAATATAATATATTTACCTAGTTTTAACACTTTAAGCTAAATATTATAATATATATAACACATTTCGTTAAAATAAAAATATTTTGTACAATTTTATTACACATTGCACAACGTAAACAGTCTTTTTTGCGACATAATTGTTTACCTTAAATTTAAACTTGTATAAAAGCTCTATAGTTGTGATTAAATCGTAATTAATCGAAACCATAGCATCAAACTTGCATCGGAATAGATTAGGTACCTATATGTAATATAAATATATAGTTATAAAACAATTCACAATTTTATTAAATCGGTTAATTGTTTTATACTAGAAATTGCAGAAAATAACATTTTGTAGATATTGGTTTGATAGTTATGATAGGTAAACTTCTTTTTGAAAAAAAAATGGATTCCAATATAAATTACACTGACAAATTACTAATTATTTGTTTTTTCCATCACATATTATAAAATATTTATGCCTAGTACATTGGTGAAAATCGGGTGGGCTTGGAGGTCTTAGACCACAAATATCCTATTAGCCTCCCCTAAGACCTTAAGCTTTGTAGTTGCATGAGATCAAATCCTCTTCCTCAACCCCTCCCATGACATTAAAGTTAAAAACGTTAGCATGTTGTCCGTATTTTATGCATATAAATTATTATAAACTACCTGGTAAATTGTAAAATTTTAAACCTAATCTTTAGTGTGTAATAAATAAAACCTTATCAATAATAATTATGACATAAATAAATGAATGAAATAAAAATATCTATATTTTAGACTCTGAGTGGAGTCAGGAATGTATAGTTTATATAAAATTGGTTTTTCAAAAACAGAAAACAAAAAAAAAAAATCTAAAAACTATCAATTTATTTGGAAATATAATAAAATTTAATACAATGTATATGCACATGCAATTTATAAGCATCTAATTGTATTCATAGCGACAAGATATAAAATGATTTTAAGCTAAAACTTAAAACCATTTAATTGAGTTATCTGAAAACCGGTATTAAAAACTGAAACAAATACACAAAACGTATAATATAGGTATCTATAAGGAGAAACTATTGAAACCCGATAGCTATAATAATATACATATTTCTTGTCCCGTTTACAACAATTTAAAAAAAAAAAAAAAACACTTAAAGGTTTAAAACAGATGGACAATATTAATATAATTTTCTCACTGAAAACTCGAAATTTGAAACTTTTTGATTCCTTGTTTTCATAGATTAGGGATGAAGTCAATAGACTATATTTTTGTAATATCGCGTTCCTAATTATTAATATTTTCTAGAAGTGAGGTGCGTTAATATTTGTATTCGAGCAAAATAACATTATGTCATTGAACTCTGTCGATGATAATGATATCAACGTGTATTTTAATATTAACCAGAATTAATAATACGTAATAATAATTTATGTTCGGCACTAAAATGTTTTTTCCGGAACTCATAGCGCTACCTATGTACAAAATAATATGGTATCGAGAACTACATATTATCATGGAGAGACGTGATCGTTTACAGATAGCGTTGTGGTTATGCTCGCAAAAACAATATTCACAATGCAAAACACGATGGCCTGTTACATTATTATTATCATATTGTTTAGGCGTCGACAAAACAGACATCCGATCTCAAATAAAATACATTTCAATAATAATTTTAATAAGTCGCCATGCATTGTTACAGCGTTTGAAATGTATAGTGGGCGTGTAATTGTGTTTAGGTGCACAAACAATAATGATATTATCGTCACTACATCAAGTCTAAACGTCTCTCGGCAGTCGGTACTTGACAATAAATAAAACTGTTGGAAATCTTGTATTCGAAGTGATTTTTGTGAAATTCACTTCACGATAATAATTATACAACACGATATCGTATCGGAACACCTTATTTTTGCCCATTAGGAGAGTACTCTTTAAGACGCCACCAAATGGCTGATTTATATTTTATTTTTTCTATTACTAAATCAAACTACTGATTAGGTCAAAACATCACAACGATTTGAATATTCCATTACCTGAGTAAATTATGATCGTTCCAAAATCAGCCGTATACTCACGGCGTAGTGATTTTTCTAAATACTTTATAGGCAATTAAACAAATAATAGGTAATCGAGTTCAATAAAATATGGAAATATGTTTTGGTGTATTTTTTTTTTTTCTTTAATGAGACTGTGTCCTAATGCTGACGTTCTCCTCGAGAAATAATTATAACGCACTTAAATTACGCAATTAAATTAAATATTATAAAAAAACATTCAATGGATAATATTCAAGCCTATAAAATGGATAGTGTCTTAGAATATAAATGTGCCAATGGTACAAGATATAATAAATTATGTATATCGATAAGTTTATGATATTTATATTTTGTAATTGTTCATTTTCCTCCCAGCGTTCGGAACGGATCGGAGAGGGGAGGGGGTGTATTATGGTGCATACTGTGAAGGGCCGCTTATTATCTTATCATTAATTTTGGGCTGGTGTCAGAGGGGGAAAGAGTTTTATTTAGACCGTAAAAATATTTGAGCACGATTGGCTAAAATGTCCCGATCAAGTCCTGGTAACGTTAAATGATATATTGAAATTAATACAATACTATCAAAAATAAAACTAATTTTTTATTCTAAACGACGCGTCGTGACGGAGAGTCTAATGTTTTAGTTTTATCTTATTCAATGATGTGTCTGTGTTTTTTTGTTTTGTGTTTCTGACGTCAACTTTTTGAACAGAAAATATTCAATCTCCAATATTGCAAGTGCACTCCGGTACCTAGTAAATTGGTTCTTGTTGAAAAATTCCCATGACATTTTTAAATAATCAAGAAAAACATAAAAAAAAAAAAAAAAATGAAAAATGGAAATATTTACGCAATATAAGTTTTTGGCAAAGTGTATTTTGTTTTTATATCATAATTCAGAATGTAACCACTATAGGGTCTTTACATTTTAACCAAGCATTTATATTTTCGTTTTCTATATGTGTTATCATTTTGAAAATATTTAAATACTTTTTGAGCTATTTATGGGCCAACATTTTCAAATATTTTTAGTTCTTCTACGACGAATTGTTATAAAATTATTGTTTCTAAAATCAAAGTGCTTTGAAAACTTGAAAGTTTCTTATAAGTTGTTCTATGCAATGTTGTTGACTAAAATTAAATTAAGTTATCATATTACTGATAAAAAAATGTATAACTGTATTATGAAATATCCTTAGAAGTGAAGGCTGACACACCGTCTCCGCTAAGAATTGTTTTTTCGTATGCAATAGTCGATCGTTAAATACGAATAATTTAACATATATATTACAACGACCTAACTTCTAATAATCATTTAAAAAATGAGATACGCTTAAAAACCTAAGATACAGCAGAGCGAGTTCCCTTGTTATTAATTATGCTTGAATTATAAAGCCATTAGGTCTTATCGTTTCAAAAATAATATATAAAGTGTGAAATATGAATAAACATCCTATTATATGCATAAAAATCTTATACCAAGATGTTTGTGACCGCGATGAACTCCAAAACCACTTGACCGATCTTCATGAAATTTTGCTCGATGTGTGTAATTTAGTCCAACTCGAGGGATAGGATAGTTTTTATCTCGATTAATGACCTTAATAGTTATTATTAAAAATCAAATGTTTATAAAACGACAACGGGTTGCAATTTAATTGTGAGTTCCGTAAGCCTCTAACAGATGGCGGTGTAAATTAGTTTGATACATTTTTTTTTCATTTCATCCCAATCTTGCCGTGTATCGTTTTGAATGTTATATTATTCTCAATTACAAACGTTGGAGACGGTCCCAGAGTGATCGAAAACATTATCGATCGTCCCACAATACGCACGTGCCATACCGCAATATCTCTCGAAGATTCCAGACCTGACAGATTGTTCCCCTCCGTTCGCTGTACTATTCAAGCCGTTTTACCCTATTCATTCGCTAACGGTCGGAAAATTTGTCGCCTTCTACGTGTGGCATTTGCCGCGTGAAGTGTAAGTATAAGTTTTATCTGTATCTTTATCCCTTGCAGGCCAACAAGGTACGATCGTGAAGGTCACGTTTCGTCGTTTTTATTTATTTTAAAAAATAATCGAGTAAAAAACAGCCATTCTCCGTGTATTATTAGTTTTAGGTACTCTTGGTGTTCGAATACTTCTATTAGTAAATATTTACGATAGCAACGAATTTTTTGTATTTTTTTTATTAATCATATGTTTTCAATGCCGTTTCTAATAATGAATGTTTGTCTGTGTGTACTCTTTATGCACTCCTACACTATTCACACTATCACCATGAAACTTTTGAAAGTTGTTGAGAACACTCCTGCGAAGACTTCTGGTTTATTACACCCAATCTTACGTACATATTATACGCTAAACATTCTAGAAAAACTGAAAGTACTGTTTTTGATGGGATATATATGTATAATCTCTGTTTATTTATAAGGTCGTCAGTGGTTATATATTTTATAACTATTATAACTAGTAGGAATATGGCATGCACGCGTTTTTACAAATAAATTTATAAAAAAAAAACAAATCTTTGGCACAGGCCACCGTTGCTATGTTTTTCACTTGACTAGTATTGCAATTTTACGCACCTCGCGGTGTTCTCAATCTAATTAAACCAGGTGGATTGTTTACTTCATAATATTATACTGTTTACTTGTATATTTTTACCTGAGTTGCAAAAATGCAATTTATTGACAGGTGGTCCATAGGTGTGTATCAATTCCCCTGGAATATTCAGACATAAAATTATTTATATTCGCAATTTTTCATTGAATAAATAGGTAAAAACAAAAAGAGTTTCTTATTAATTGATTGTCTGCATATAAAATTGCCTATATTGACTATAATAATTTATGAATTATTAATTATTAATCATGAGTAGAGTATACGTGTGTTCACATTTATATTTAATTTTTTTCCGTAGGCTTTTTTTCCTTAAATTTTTTTCTGAGTATTTTCTGCAATACGGTTTTTACGGAAAGAATAATTAGAAAAGTTTCCACAAACATAGAAAAATTCTGAAAATACTGAAAGTGCCTTTTTCGATTTATAAGGTTGCCATTAGTTATATACTTTATTACTGTAATAGTTAATAAAAATATTATGGATTGTACATTTTTTTACAAATAAATTTATAAAAAAAAAAAATCTTTGGCATCGCGATGTTTTTCATTGTTTTATTTTATTTCGTGTTTTTATAATTCTCATTTCACTTATTTTAAGCACCTTCATCAATCCACCTGTGGTGTATTGTATACATGATATATACTGCTCACACATTGTCCGCGATCCGACCCAGTCGGATTGCCTACTTTAGAAAGCTTAGTTGCATGTAAATTACTTGAGATTAATCTTAACTTAATCTTTTACTCGGACAACGCCGGGCGGGACAGCTTATATATAATACGTAAATATATATATATATATTTGTTATTTTTCACCCCCAAATTGCATATTTGAAACTTATCAGTTTAAAAAGTCATTTAAGAAGTTATTAAGAAACTTATTTTTTAGCACTCAAGTGTTGTGTTCAGGTTACCGACGTAATTTGGTTTATTTTCTAAAATCTTTAGTAAGTACCTATAGAGCGTGCTTTTAAATTTTTTTTTTTTTCGTTGTCATTGATAATGAAACAATTTATTATATACTCATCATGTACTTATTCAAACATGCGATTACTGCAGAAACGTATATTTAGCCATCGTCCCAGTAACTTTGATTCTTGGGTTTTTTTTTAAGCTGAACTGCACAGATTTCCAAAGGTCTGGGAGAGTATAGAAATAAAAATCAAACGCGAAGCCTCATGCCAGTCGCGTCGGATGATTATTATTATTATTATATTATGATTGTGCTACAGAGCGTATGCCTGCGCCGTACATAACATATTATTTATATTATTATTACGATTATTGTTGTGATGCGTGTACAGTGTTATAACAATCGTGGTATAATATTTATTATAGTCAGTCGCGTTACTCGTTGAGCTGGATTTTTCGGATTATACGCTTACCTACCTATATCAATGCGGGTTAAACGATGTATGTGATGCGTATAGATGCATGCAGAAGTATTGAGAAATAAAAATACACGACTTAAAAAAATATATACTACACCTAACTATGAAAAAAAAAAAATAGAGAATAAAAACCGAGCAAAATTTTTCCAGGGATTTCGCATGTGCCCGTGGAATGTCGCAGCTGCCGCCGTCGCGGTTCGAGAACAAAACGCGCCACTCGAGAAATCCGCACGGGGTCGCGGTTACAACCGCGAAACGATGACGTGATATGTCACACGAGTGCGTATATCTAAGAGGAGAGCGGTTTATACCATCTCTGCCGTTCAATAATAATAATAATAATAATAACTGTATAATGAACACAATGGCGTGGCGCGCGCACCGCAGTTCCGCCGCGGGGACGAGTTAAAAACGCCAATTAAACGCGCACGGTGTAGGTACCTAACCTGTATTGTGTTGTGCCCACTTATGCCGCACGATATACCGCAATTTATTATAACGGGCAGCGAAATAAAGACGAAAACGGCGGACGACGAGTGCTGAGCGATGGCAGAGTGCGTGTCCGCGGCGGGTGACGTATACTGCAGACCGCACTTGGGTATACATACGCGTTACCTGCCGCAGTGTTATACATTATGCGCACTCCGTTTTCACACAGAGACATCAACTCGTGTGTCTCGAGACCACTTGGACGATACGGAAAAAAGAAATGTCCCGTTATAATAATAACAATAATATTGTATTATATCAGATGGGTAAGCGGTCGTCGCGGCCCCTTCAGGATAGTCGCCAAACTCGACGAGTAAGTACCTATTATATTATACTCGCCGACACGGCCACTTAATCGTATTTAGTTGTATATGCATTACTACACGGTAGGCACTTCTACCTTATTGGCGCGATTGACAATTTTTTTACCAGTTTTTTTTGTTACCGTACTGGTTTTGTTGCAGACGCACACGCATAACAATATAGGTATCGTTTGGGCGGTTAACCAATGCCACGACGGCGTTTTGCAGAGATTTTTCGGCTTGCCTGTTTGTTCTTTTCATCATCCCAGGTCGGCTTCAGAAGCGGTAACTGAGGTCCAGGCATCTGTATAAACGCGCACTTGGCTACCTACGAGTGGGCGCAGAACGTTTGGACTCATTGACCCAAAAGCCAACACGTTTGAGGACAAATAGACACAACGTTTGGACACATAGAATAAAAGGTATTTTATAATTTTACCTAGTAAATCAGAGAACGTTTGGGTACACGTCATATACATGTGATCTACAATAGCGGTATTCTGATTTATTGCTCAATACTTTTCTCCAAACCAATTAATATCAATTATATTATTTTGGTTATTATACGATTGTTATCGTAATATATACGCAACTACGAATGTATGTATGCGTGATGCATGTACTTGTTATCTAGACTATAATCTTTATTATGACTGCATCAATATATACGTCTGTACAAATTTCTTTATTCACTCCGTGTGCCAGCATCCCAGTTTGTGTCTTCAGTGTCATAATGAACAATACGAAATCATTTATGATCGTATTACTGAAGTTTTTGAAACTGTTATGGTAAAATCTGAGTTATTATTGATAGTTTTAAATTTGTCCAATTTAGAATAAATAATGACGGCAACATTTTTCGTTGTACTAATTGTAACTGTAATATAACAGTAAAAATAACTCAAAATTTAAAATTCCTAATTTCGATTCATAGAGATCACATTCATAAACATCTTCCGGAAGAAACACTTACAAAACAAAAAATAATATCAGCATTAAAAAGAAAGACAATTACGGATTTAAATGCAAAATCAAACAAACTTTTAAGACAAGAACTCTGTAATTATTGTCAAGAATCAGGTAGTCTTAATCATTCCGACGTGGATTTATTTTATAAAAGTATGTATGAAGCTCGGAGAAAATTATTTCTCGAAATTCCAAAGTATTTATTAGAAATAAAATCTATAATATATAAAAGTAACACTGATTTTTTATCAAAGGGTGAGCAATTCTGTTTCATGGAATCTGTTGATAGCATTTCTATTTTTACGACTCCTAGTAGCGTATCACTATTAAATAATGCGCAATATGTATTTGTTGACGGTATTTTTTTATACGCTCCTAAACATTTCGTACAAATGTATACATAAATGGATTTCATCTACCAATTATTTATGTTTTTATGGAAACAAAATCTCAACAAGCTTATATTGACGTATAGTTAAAAATGAAACTTGTTCAATTCCATGAAAAACCTTTATACAATCAAAAAAGTCATTTAGACTTTAAGAAAGCGGCCCATAATGCAATATTAGAAGTTTTCGAAAACTGTTTGATATTAGGTTGTCGTTTTCATTTGAGTCTCATTCGAGACTTTAACAGTCAGTTTTATAGAAATCATCCTAATTGTTTTATTACAATCAACGCCTTGATAAAAATTCAAGAGTAAACTTTTTTAAATGTATGTAGTATTCAAAAAAATGTTAAACATATTTTAAGAAAAGAGAACAATGTTGAATATATTTTAAAAATATATGACGAGTTTTAACTTGACAATAACATACAAAATATTTGTATGAGATCGGTCCACTTTTTGTCGAGAAAAATTAATGTTTTAATATAATATTATGACAAGATTAAATAATAAAAATATTAATAATAATTAACATTTTAGGGAGACTATACAGAGCCAACCTCCTCGCGTTGTCTCCTGGGCAACGCTAATAATAGGCTCTAAAAATTAAAATGTAAAAGCATAAAAGTAAAAAATGTGTACTTAAACATTGGTACCCAACCGTGGTATTATTTTAAAATAAGAAAGTACCCAAAAGTTGTATTGATTTTCAAGGTTTGAAAAATGTGTACCTAAAGGTGTGTTCCCAATGGTCCTCTCAAATTCCGGGTAAAAAAATCGTCTTGTGTCCAAACTTGATACGGCCCCTACGAGTATTTATTATTGTGGATATTACCCACTGCAGCCTGCAATGTCATATATTATACGGTCGCCGTTTTCACACAGAGACATCAATTTGTGTGTCTCGAGAGCACTTGTACGATATGGAAAAAAAAAATGTCATGGCGTATTATATTTTATAATAGTATACTATATGGGTAAGCGGTCCGTCGCTTCCCCCGCCCGGATAGTCGCCAAACTCGACGACACGGCCACTTAAACGTATTTAGTTCTATATGCATACTACATGGTAGGTACTTCTATCGTATTGGCGCGATTGACAATTTTTTTTACCAGTTTTTTTGTTACCAGACTGGTTTTGTTTTGAGATGACCGTAGACACACGCGCATCACAATAAACCGTTTGAGCGATTAACCAATGCCACGATGGCGTTTTGCAGAAATTTTTCGGCTTGTATGTTTGTTTTTTTTATTATTTCAAGTCGGCTTCAATAAACATATTTTCCATTTTTCGCCATAAAAATTTCAGTTTTTGGATATTTTAAGAACCGTCCTTATCGTAAAAACTGATATATTTTTATATTATAGACCGCGTGGATAATATTTATACTATAAATAATCTATACTTTTCTCCTCCGTTAATATAGGAAAGAGAGGAAAGATTATACGTTAGCAACGTATTAATATATGAAAATATTAAGAAAAAGTGCTTTTTTGATTTTGTTATTTTATAGAACCACTACCTAGTCTACTTATATAACTTAGGTAGGTACAGAATATATTTATATTACACTTATTTTGAATTTGAAAATAATAGCATGCCATTTGTTGTGTATTTTTAGTCTCACTCAATAAGTATTTATAAATGTTTAAGACAAATATTTTATGAGAATAATAACAGTATTATAAAATATTAGACTTAAAATAATTGAATTTTTTGTAATTTGTTTAAATTAATCTTTACAAAATAATAATTATAATACAAGCTGTAAAGCCTGTAATATGATATGATGTTTCTCGGTATTCGCATGATGTATCTATACGATGATAATTTATTATCAATATTGATTAAAAATTAATAATATTACACCACTATGCTAATAAATGCACAAATTATAATAAAAGGTTGAATGTCCACGAGGTGTTAATATTATATTATAATACATTATACTTCTATTAATATGCAAATACGGAAAATCTATAAACATAGTGCCTAATGTTATTGTTATTGCGGAAAATATTACAAATGCACACATAAATCAGTAATAAATATTTATAACATAGGTACCTATTGTTATATTTTATTCATCTATAATGACTGCGATTATTGAACGAAATGAGCTGTACGGGAATATTAGACTGACGATGTTATATATCTTGATTGATGATCGCCAAAAAGTTGGTACTATTTTCATCTTCGTGATTTTTCGATTTACTCTTCCGTAAATTAATTGATTAAATTTTTTTGTTTCAAATAGAATTATTGCATTCAATGTTGCCGTCGGAAAGCTTAATAGAAAACGTAGGTATTGCTATATGTCCAACAAACCGATGGGTCTATTATGCCGTTGTAGTCTTATATTGAATGCCCGGGAAGGATTACAAATTAAAATGGAATTTTACTAGAATACCTTAATTGGAATTAAAACTATCGGCGACATAGCAAGCGACGCCCGTGTTTCTTTTACCCGATTCACTGGGAACGAGATATATCTACCATCGAAGGACCTAATCGTCTATAAAATTCGGTTTAAACGAACGAGGTTCGTTTTTAATGAATTTTCACGCTGAATTTTAAATGCGATATCAGTTGTAGTAGCCCGGCGACTCAAGACTTGGGTACATATGCGCTATACCGTGAACCACTTTTGTATGCCTTTAATTGTTGAACACCGTCAGTAGGCCGATGGTATTTGATGGACCGATCAACTCGATGGGACATCGCAAAGAATAATTTCAATGACACTACCTTGAACGCGACTAATTAAACCTTTGTTTCTAAAAAAAAAAATGATAAAAATAACATATCGCTACCGCAATATTATTTGATGGACTGAGAATGACGAAAGTATTTTAATAAATTAAAATCCACTATTATGATTGTTATACATTTATTTCACCCCATAATATTGCTATAATATGTGTATAAATTATGTCAAGAATGTCTGTGCGTCCACTAGCTATAGCTAATATTATTGACAAAGAAAGGAAACAAAACATGTTTTCAATATGACGTTGTCTAGTCGAAATCAGAGGCGAGTGGCCGGATTTTTTTTAGGGGTGTATTTTATTTTTATAAATTTAAATATGATATGGAGGAAAGGGCTGTATATTCTTTCTTTTGTAGTGATCAATATTCGTGTTAATAATATAAAATATGAAATAGAATCATATGGCAACATATTTTATAGAAATCAGAATAATTTAGTGCATACATTTTTTGATTGAATACGGTCGATAGGGGTAGAGGGCGGGAGTATTTAAACTCCTAAAATAATCCCTCTGCCGGTTATGTCATTGGTCACAATAATTGCCATACTGATTTTGTTATTGAAAATTATTTTTGTTTATTAATGGTTGACATTGGTTATAACTTAAAGATTATAATAATAATAGTAGAAATAAATTATAGAAATTAGTATTTTATTTTGCATATTAAATGTAATTGCTATTGGTTAATCAGGCAAATGAGGTAAAAACATGCATCAAATTGTCGCGTTTACTGATTCAAAATAAAAAATTATATCTCAAATCATATCATATAAGAGTTGAATATATATTGTCATACTTTTTTATGAACAAAGTAAGATTACTATTGATTAAAGTTAATACATCTATATATATATATATAAATGAATGTTTATCTGTATGTCATTTATGCACTCCCACACTATTCATCCGATCGCCATGAAACTTTTGGAAGTTGTTGAGTACATTCCCGCAAAGTTTTCTGGCATATTACACCCTATCCTACGTACATATTATACATTAAACATTCTAGAAATACTGAAAGTACTGTTTTTGATAAGATATATATGTATAATCTCTGTTTATTTATAGAGTTTTCAATGGTTACATATTTTATAACTATTAGAATAAATTAGTAGGAATATGGCATATTCATATTTTTACAAATAAATTTATAAAAAAAAAAACAAATCTTTGGCACGGGCCACCGCTGCTATGTTTTTCACTTGACTAGTATTCTGATTTTACGTACCTCGCAGGGTCGTCAATCCACCGCATATTTTCCGCGATCCAGCGCAATCGGATTGCCTACCTACCTAGCTTAGTTGATGTAAGTCACTAGAGGTTATTCTTAATTTAATCTTTGGTTCGGTCAACGCCGGGCGGGACAGCTAGTGTTTGTATAAATGATTTTTTGTAATATGCACCTAACTAATAATATTATAAATTACTTTTTACTCCATATAATATTTTTTACAGTAAAGGATTACCAAAAATTAAAAACTGAAATTTTATTGTTCGTGATGAAAATGGAAATATTTATTTTATATTGATATTAAACGAACTTGACGGAAAATTGGAACACCGCGATGTACGCAAAATCAATGACATATTCAAATGGTGCATGTTTTAATTGAGATTTGAAAAACAATGAAAACACATAACTCGTTTCGGCCATGAATGCATTATCTTATTGTATAAAAGGTACAGAGCTTTAACTTCGTGCTAAAATGCTGCTCACGAGTTTTATTCCATGTAACGTTTTCCACTCCATTGCAGAAATGCTCAACTTCTTATTCAAATGAAAAATTTTTTAACATCGACTTAATAATATACCACAGGATTTATTGGCAAACTTCAATAAAAATTAAGTATTTTAGTAAATTATATCACTGCGGTATTCATTCAAAACTCTGGGTTAGAAGATTTCGATGTCGAAGAAGTGTAGCAATCGTAGTTTTAGTTCCTAAATTCAATTAAATAATTGTTATTACTTATCATTGGTATTTTTTTTTTTTTAATAATTTATTTAAATATTATTTAATTATTGATGAAGTTAATGGACGTTTTTTCTTGTTTTTTGGCCCTCAAACACTAAAAACAACTCAATAGCATTCCTGCACCGCAGCTTGGTATATAACATAGTAATAATATGTGAATATCATAGAATGATAATATATACAACAATAATATGAACACGACATACTGATTCGCAATATTATAATATCATATAAAACGACGGTGCATAACATTAAACACTTTTACCCCGATTTTCTTCCCCGCCACTGTTGAGCCGCGCGTTATTAAGATACCGCACGAACCTAACGAATAATTTATTATTAAAAACTCCCAATAATATGCCTTGCGTTTTCATTACCGATGATATACCACGGTTATACACGTAAATATATTATATCTGCCGAGACCGAGTCGCGTCCCTTATTTCCCCTGTCACCGCGGTTCTTTTTGTTTTATAGTCTACCACTCACCGAGGGTGTCGGTTTTGCTATTGAATAATTCAGTTCGTTTATTATTCATTAAAATCGTCAAGCATTACCCGGCCCCCTATCACCGGCGGCGACCAAAATAAGTATAACGTGATCTCCTCCGTGGATAACTGATTTGAGCACAAATTTATTTATAGGTATATGTGATAAACTCGTATAGTGTATTAAGGTACTCATTATAGCTCTATACCTGTTTGCAATAGCAAACAATTTTTTCATTTTTTTTTATGCGCACCGTATTGTTTTGTTGCTCATTATATGTCTTAGTAATGACAACTTGAATATTTTTATTTCATATTCTGTAGCAATTGTATTTTTATAAAATGTCTTCACTGCACATTAGATATACATCCCTTGATACGTATACTTATGTATCAAAATGTTTAGAAGAATCAATTTACTTTTTAGAATGATGACAAAACATAATTTACGTAGGTATAAGTACCGTTAAAAATGATTGTAATAAAAAAAAATGCTTATAATTTCGTGTACCTATTGCGCAGCCCTATTTGTCGGTGCATCCGAATTGCGTGTTAAAAAAAATAAACATAAATTGGAATATCCGAATTGTATGCCACATCTTATGACTCATGTGCATGACTTAAATATTTTTTTTTAACTTTTCTAATTTTTCAGTACAATGACCTACTCGACACCCGCTCTATAGGAGAGTGGTACCCACTTTCCACTTTGGGCATTTCTAATTTTACAAAAACGAAAAATAAATCACTAAACATCTTTATTTTTTAAGGATATATTTAAGTGTTAAATACATAAAGTTCTTCTTTATTTATTCATAATTTCAACTACTTTTTAAATACTAATTGTTGCATTTTTTTTTTTTTTTTTTAATATAATAATACAAAAAGAAGATATAAAAATATTTCATTCTAAAAACAAATCAGTTTTCATAACCATCGTAATTTATATCATAGGACGTTTCTTCTGCGTTTTTTGAAAAATTAGAAAAATGAACAAAAAATTTAAGCCATGCACATAAGCACATGGTAAATAAACTTGTACGCGGCATGCAATTCGGACAGACCCTCGTAAGAGGTGGCATACAAATCGGTATTTATTTTTTTGCATGCGTGCATGCAATTCGGATGCAGCCCTATTGGCATATTCTCCGAGTGCAGGTAACAATATTTTCTTAAAACACCGCGCGTCACAATATTTGGCCGCGTCAATATTTATTAGGGACGTCGTCGGATTGAAATACAAAATCAAAACACGTAAACACACGCACAATAAGACGTACGGGGGCACATATTGTGATGCGTGTACCCGTGTACGATAATATACATGACAATAACAACAATAACAATAACATAACAACGCGCGGCAGCGATTGGTCCGCACACGCGCCAGCGGGGGGGCCGCGGCTAATCCTGTTTTTCGTTTTCCGTGCCACGATAATAAAACATACTATACCGGTGCCCGCGGGGGGATTTGGGGAGTGATTAGCCTCCGCGGGGACCGGAGAAAAATCAAAGACCGGTTTCCTTCGCAGGGGCGTGTAGTGCGCGCGCGTGCGTGTGTGTGTGTGCGCTGTACGCGCAGAAAGGGTTTGTCGCGCTGCGACAATATTTACGCGGCGGCGGTGGTCCGTCTTCCAGTCCAGAGCGCGTATTGTGTTATACATATTTATATTGTATAGGTAGGCATAATATATAATATAATATTATGGTGATGGATATCCGCGGATTGAGAAAAAATAATAATAATACCAGTGTGGCTTTGCCGCGGTGTCGGTGGCGGCGTAGTGGGGTGGGCGCAGCCGGCGGCGGGGTGAAAAGAGATTGTTTCCGGGACACGAATTTTCACCGGAGGGGGTGCGGCCCGGCTTCGGTGTCTTATACGTATGCCGCCACCGCCGCGCCGCAGCGACACGCTCAACTCCGTTTTTACCTGCCTTTGTGGTTTTACCGACCGATTATTTCATTATGCTTGTTTTCTCTGCCGAAAAATACAACCGGAAAATAATAATCACAATAACACCTCCCACCACACGATCATGGTTTTATCGCGTTCTCTCTCACACACACACAACCACCCACGCACGCACGCGAGCATGAATAAATATAATATAATATTATGCATGTGCACAATGTTTATTGTTATTAGTTATTTGTGAATACTCAACTAGTACCACGCCATCGTGTTTATGCGAGTGCACACACAGTGACTATATACCTACGACGATTATGATATGACAACATAAATGAAGACATTATGTTATTATGGTTTAGTGTCCCACGCGTCCCGTGTCTGAACGATAAAATAACCCCGAAAAAGTACATAATAATGCGTAGAATAGTATGCTGTAGGTGCCGATGAATTATGATTTTGGTATATCTTTGTTAGTGTCCTACGCATAGGCGAAAATCAGCGGGGCTTGGGGCATATTAGCCCCCCCCCCCCCCAAAGAGATAACTCTTTTGGATTTAATCCCGCCTAAGGGGACCGATATGATCCCTACGTGTTTGACAATATAGTAACGCCAAAAATTAACTATAATAATGCATATATCTTTCGCTGTGAGCTGATAATCGTTGCCGTAGGTTTTCATTTTTCAATATTTATTATGTTCAATAATCTCCAATATACCTAATTAATCATTTTACGATTGAAGGACTACAAATCGTATGGCAATTATAAAGCTTAATATTCTTTACTCAAAAAATACCGTAAACGATAATCAGGAATTTGCACCTGATTTATTTATTCGGGTTCCGGTCGATTCATGCGTGTTGGATGGATTTGGGTATTCAAACACCTGAATCAAAAAATTAAAATCATCATAACGATTGCTTTTGGGTCGTTTTTGTTGTCAAGTAAAGATAAGTAGTGCAATTACAATTTTAAAACTATATATATATATATGTATGTATATATATATTTAAATTGATTATAGGATATTATTTCAACTCATCAAATATAATATTGTTGTAACTATAACAATGATTATTATTACTTGTAAAATATTCATAAATGTCCTAAACATAATACCCTTTTCTGACCAAGCTTCTAAACTATACAAATGACTTCATAAAAACTACAACTTCACTCAAATCCTCTCATTTAAAATGTATCCTATATCAAGCTATACCTGATACAACACGTAGAATAAAATAAAAATGGTCCAGTTATTATTAAAAAAAAAAAAAAAAAATAGGTATAGTCTATATATTTGAAATTTGATTACAAGTTAATAACTTATTATTATTTTTTGTTGTAGGTGTATAACTGTAGACAGTATTAAAAAAAGATAATTAAATATTTATCTAGATAAAGACAAAGACAATTGAGTAAAATTTTATAAATAGATAATTTTTTTTCTATTTCAAAGTGATTTATAATTACACAAAAATCATTAAAATATTTTTATACACACGATTGCATTTTCTTGAATGTATATAATGTCGTATAACATAATAATATTTTTACGGTATACCCATATAAGCTTTTGGGCAATCCATATAAATTTCATCATTCTGATACATGCATACTTTGCATTTTGTAACCATTATTTTGTTTCTGTTTAGTGGTTCTCCTCTTTTATTTATTACTTAAATTAGTTATATTAAAAAAATATTATATTTGGCATTTATCTATTTAGATGATGTATTTAAGATGACGCTATTATTTATCTAAGATGGCACATCATATATACGTTTTTAAATTTACCTAGATAAGATAAAAGATAATTAATTATTTATCTAGATAAATTTATCTTATTATGCTCAACACTGACTGTAGAGTACCTAATATCAATGAATATTTTCTCTTTCCATGTAAACCTCGTATCCAAAATTCTAATAGTTATCAAATTTACTTGTTGATTTACTGACTAATGGAATATTTCACTCACTTGTGGAATATGGGTTGTAAATACATTTAAAAAAAAAAAAATTAAATAATTGTGTTATAATTATATATATATATATAGGTAGGTGCCTACCCATCATAATTTATATATATATTAATATTGTAATTGTTGTTTATGTTATGTTACGTCATCGTATAGCGCACTGTACGCCTCTATACTGCCGCATCGATTTCACCCTATTTATTATTATTCATAGCTTTAGCAGTTGTGTATAGTATTATATTCGCAGACGACCGTTTTCGGTTAACCGATTACCACTATATGTATAGATCACTTCACAATATAGAAACTCACTCACATAATATCATAATAATATACGTATTGTGTGTATTATATAATGGTTTGTGTCCGACGACACAGTGTCGATTTACAATATAAATTCTCGTGACCTCAGTTAGGTCACCTATTAATTGACCCCAATATCGTCACATCAATCATATTACTATCACACTGACCTACTGCTACAACAGCGATAGTGTAATTATAAACTGAACGCATGTGCTCCGTCATCCGATAACGCGCGATTATTATGGATTTTATAGATTTTGATTTTTTCACGCCCGTCCCGGACGGATATTTTACTTGTGGGCGTCAAGATATTATTACAACACAAAATATCGTAATATACCTCTATACGTACTCGTTTAACAGCATCATAAATTCAGTATTCTAATCAGCATTTAAGTAAAAAAAAAAAAAAAATAGAAAATCCACAGCGTTATTATTTCTCTGCAATTGCGCAGCAACCCGTCTAACGTTGTACTGTGAATCAGAAAGTAATAATGCTTTGTCTCCGAATGTGTTTTAGTACCTATACTATGTATTTTATTCGTTTTTTATAAACATTTTATATATTATACGTCATACCGTAAATAATATAGGTAGCTATATGTAATTACGTTTTGCTGATATTTCAAACTGTTTATGATGATGTTTAATATAATGTTAATGTTATGCTCGTATCGTTTGTATGACTGTATGAGACGTAATAATGCACACGATATATTGTTTGGTGGATGTGGACTCTGCAGTCGCAAACAAATAGTGTCTTTACAAAGTCGAATATGAATCCTTAGTCCGTCAGACGTGTACATAGGTATCTCCTGCTCCTCACCCAAAATCATAAAATATGCAAAATAATTTCTTATTTTATTGATGGAACGTTATTGTAATAGGGCTGTAAAAAAAATAAATACTATTCAACACGAAATATTATTATTCCATTATTATACTGTACATAATATATATAGGTGCTGGGTGATTCACCTAACACGCCGACTCCGCTTCATGTTTGCTCGAGTTTTGACCTGTTTTGGGCATTTTTAAACACAGTAAACGGGTTATAATTTAAAATACTTAATTTTTTTTTACGCTGTTTAAAATGTAACTTATGATTACTTTATTTTTTTGAATCAGAATCACCTCTTTTAAAAAAGTTTAATTCTCGTTTGAAGAACAAAGATGTGATTCGCCTCGAAACACTCCATAAAAAATGAAATGCACAGTTTAAGTATTTGAAAATACTGTAAAGAATACTCAAAATTCCAAAAATTAGAATTTTGAACAAAATATATATTATTAAAGGATAAATGGGGATAAATCTGCTTGGTGATTCATCTTGTATGCCTATACTATATTATGAACGTCGATAAACAAAAAAAAAAA
>JACXSJ010003432.1:0-24128 GCA_014851325.1 Pentalonia nigronervosa | reverse complement strand
TGTTATATGAGGAAGCCATAGCAAATTTTCCGTTAAAGACTGTCCGTGTTTTACTCATCAATATGTACAGGAGAATTGCATTTTTTTAAGCTACATTAGAGGTATATACTATAAATATTCTGTATATTACTTTACACGCATTGTCTATGTGTATAATATTGATCGGAAATCGGACACTGTCGCACATCCTGTACTTTAGGTTTGGGGCGTGTCGTAACATTTATAATATATATAATTTTCGAGAAAATTTCATGAAAATAATATAAACGTTCATATGGTAAATTATTTTATTTTCAAACCACTAAAAAATAGATTTATATTTACAAACTATTTAATAATTATAAAGTTCTTATAATGTTACATTGCATGGTAGTTGTTTATCTGTAAACCTAATAAGTATTATTTTGATATTATAAAAATTAAAATATTAGTATACCTATATTACATATTATAATTATAGTTTTATATTTATATAATATACATACTACCACAATTGACTATTTGAAACCTTTTTTTGTGCGGGTTAATTTTAAACAGCTAATATTGTTATTTTTACTATATCCCTTTAATACAAAAATAAAAGTCTGATAGTATTATAAGTGGTATATTATATTATAAATTAAAATAAATCTTTTGTAATTTATACACCACACACATGAGTAGGTTCATGACTATAAACCATAACACCATAATATATCTGATATGATGTAATATAAGATATTATCTTTAAAAATATTCTTGCCCCAGGGATATAACCACCAATGTCGACTTGTCATAAACATAAATTCGGCATCGCAGTTTATTATACATTTATGCGTATACCTCACACCCATATTTATAGTGTCAGTGACTCCGAAGTCCGAGCACGAGTCTTGAGTGGGGTAAATACTAAATAGTCGAGGAATTGTTTCCGTGCAGCGAGACCCCCATAAGTCTTTATAGTAAACGACTGCGTAATTGTATCATTTTCTATGCGTATAAAATAGTGAAGGTTTTTTTATGACAGCAGATGGTTACTCCTAAAAATGGTCTTAACCCTAGCGATTTAATAACTAAATTAAAAAAACTTAAATTTAATAACTATATTCGGTTCTACCAGTACGCGCGTCGAAGTCGAGTCTGTATGATACAACATTAATGTCTTAATTAAGACCAACGCAAAAGAACTATAATATATAACTAAGCTTCTTTTCTATAAGTAGTTTCATTTTGAAAATTATTATAGTGGATTGACGTTTGTTAAAAAAATTAATTTTCTATGTAATGCAAAGGTTAGATATTATTAAATTCCATTAAACATTTTTTATCATTTCAGCATGCATATCGGCAATAATACACTCGTTACACTATACATATATATATATATATATATATATATAATTTTTTTTTTTTTGATGAAGGGAAGAGGGTCATTTTGTTAAATAAATAATATCAAAACATTTTTGCAATTTAAATTTTTTTAATAATTTCATCATATAATATAATATTTATTCGAGAGTGTGACGTTTACTGGGCGAATAATTAAAAAAAAAAATCATTTATCACGGCGTTTGAGGGGTAGTAGGAGGGAAGAACGAGAGTGAAAAATTCGAATAAGATTTCGAACGAATTGCACGGTGCGCAACACAATCGTTATGACGTTTGATGGTGTGTGTGTGTGTGTGTGTGTGTATGTGTGTGTGTGTGTGTGTGTGTGTGTGTGTGTGTGTGTGTGTGTGCATTAATAGTGTATTTGTTGTGATTGTATTACCGTATACGTTTGTGTACTACATATAATATTATATATTTAATGGTCGTCGACGACAGTGAAAGGAAAGAAGGTTGTGGTCAGGAGTAATCGCGAGCGCGAAGGCTATCCAATCCGCTATAATAGTATAATAATAATAAGTGGTGCGCGGAGGGGAGACAGCTTTGCTAAAAAAACTGGCACTACTTTCACCGTCGCCGCCGCCACCGCCTGCCCCGCGCACCGGGTCACGACGATTGCATCGAGTCACGTCAGTATAACCGTTATGATGATGATGATGATGATGATGATGATGATGTTATAATGATACGGCGATCGTATAAGTCGTACTCAGCGAGGAACTTCTGCAATACACGCGCGTGGCGATCGAGGCGCCGATTTGATGAAAGCGAGACGGGGATGAAGGAGCTACGTGGTTAATCATTGCGTGCACAGCCCTGGAAAAATAACCCTGCGAGCAAATAACTTTAAGAAAACGATGTAGGACAGATGTGTCATTATATTGTGCGGATATCGATAACGATCCCGATCGGAATCTTTCTTTTGTTTTATAACCACCGAGAAGAATGACCTCTAATTTCCAAGTGAATTATTATACATTGTTTGATAAGCATTTGTGAATGCAGTTCGTATGTACCTGAAAACGCTATTATTACTATACTTGTATTTATATAGCTGTACAAATTCTGTAGTCAGTGCTCGACTTGGCAAAATTAAAGTAGGGGGACTCTGTTAACTATAAGAAAAGAACGTCCCCATCACTTATTAAACGTTACTAAGCCTTAAAAATAAAAGTAGGGGTACGCTAAAATTTTTGAAAAATTAATTAGGGGACTCCGTCCCCCTGCGTCCCCCCACAAGTCGAGCACTGTCTGTAGTATGAATTTTGTTTTTCAAAAAAAACCATTACGATATAATAACAATAATATTATACAACTATACACATCATAGGTAATATAATATATGATGTGTATCATAAAATATAATTTATCTTTCCGCGAATCGTCATCGAGGCTGTCCACGCACGCTGCAGCACAACACTAATATTATATTATACATTTATACGGTTATACCGGTACACACAACATATTATAAATACGTCCATCTAAGGAACTCTGTATAATCTAATGCTATAATGATTATTTTTAGGATTCATCAGTCTATCCAAAACATTGAACCGATGTTTGTTACACGAATCACTGCATTTAAGCGAATTTGACAAGTTTTAACTAATATGTTTTTAGTTTTTTTTAATATGTTGTTTTCCATATTTTAGTACGTTTAAATTTTGAGGAATTCGTATTTTCCGCATCTTAATTTCAAATTAAATACATTTTGAATAAACCTACACAATATTATAAGGGACATCGTGTAAATTTAATGTTAGGAACAATATGTGTACTGTAGTTAATATAATGTTTGCGTCAACAGTCAACACTGCAGCAGATTGTAACCGCAAAACAAACTATATAAAAGCTATCGCTGTTTACACTATTTAAAAATTAAATTAATTTTATGGAATTAATTACAATATTTATTGCATACTTTAGTTTTCTAAAATATACACATAAATCCTAAAGTGCCATTAATGATAATATTATAACATAATATATTATATTTTATGGCGTAACGCCGGAATTCCGGCTTTGCAAGACCGTTATAGTCGTTATAACTTACAATATTCAGGAGGAGGTATAGTATATAATGCGTTGTCGATATTATCGTAACACTCGCCACTCGAGCGTCATGTACACACACACACACACACACACACACACACACACACACACACACACACACACACACATACACACACCAATATAATTTTATACGAACTGTTTGTAAGCGATGCAGCGGAACAACATCGCTGAAAGCATAATAATAATAATATACACTCGACTGGTTTTGAGGGAAAATAAAAGTACGTTTTATTATTAGATAAAAAATAATAATAATAACGCCTAACAGTATATTATACAAGTATACGAGGTATATTATAGTAGGTACACCTATAACATATAGGTACGGGGATAGCAGTGGCATTCGGCATATCCATACATCTCTGCGCGCGGGTTTACGCAACAGCGTTGGTCGCGTAGAGGTACCAGCGGCAGCGTGCAGTTGGCAGTGCGGAGACCGGTTTCTATGGGCGGCGCGGAACCGTCGTCGACGGAATTTAATTGGCGGTTTTCTTCTCGAGGCAGTGGCGGCGGCGGCGGCGGCGTTGCCGTTAACTGCGCGCGTGTGACTTGGCCGCCGCTTGATTTATCGTATAATATGCGCCGCTCCGTGTACCTCTATAATAATAATATACATAATAATATAACATAACGGTACCGGCGGCGGCGGCGGCGGTGGCGCGCCGAGAAAGCGGTAATTCGGATCGAAGGGAAAGTGATGGTTGGAAAAAGTGAAAATTTTTTGGGAATAGAAACGATCCGAACCGCGATGAGAGGGAAAATAAAACGCGCATTAACACACGCCCGCGCGTTTCCGTCGCCATATAATAATGTAATATATATTATATTATGTTTATTTCGTTGTGTGCGTAGGATCACGGAGCAATTACAGCATATTATTATTATTATCATAGAACTCCGATCGCGGCGCAGACCGCAATATTTTTCAAAACGACCGTTTCGCTTTTATTTTTCCAAGAGGTAGTTTATCATGATTATAAATTTTATTGCCGTCCGCGCGCTCATAATATTAAAAAAATAATATATTGTGACGATGACCGGTCGAAATTCGTATGCCTATATGTACATATAACTAGACTCCGTCAGCCGCGAGTCGTACGAATAAATAATATAACAATAATAATAATATACCTATAATAGATAGGTTTATATTCGCAAACATTCGCGGCCGATGGCGAAAACCTTCCTCTCTCTCTCTCTCTCTCTCTCACTCTCTGTCTCTTTGACCATAATATTATCATACGTGCGATATACCTAACCTACCTGTGATAATAGTTTTTCACGGCCAGATCCACACGCGTGACTCAAAATATGTGTTTACAATATTATTTACTATTACGATTTTTCCCGAGCCATTCCGACGCCTCGTCAATACTTCAAAAATTTAACGTTTATTATTATAATATATGATGGCATAATTATTACTAATTAGTAACACTAAACATCGTCGGATCATAATTTATTACGAAAACGGCTGTTGCCCCTATATCTAGTCCCTGAAGGTATACTTACAATATACAAAGTGCATACAACTGTCGTTACACAATATATATGTACATACATATAATATATATATTATATAATATACAATTATAGCTGCGATATCTTAAATTTAAAAAAAAATACTACCTAGTAAACGTTTTTAAATAATAATTTGGGTATTAAATCGCTTCCGAATAATTATTTTAATTGCGCATAAGTATTTTATTTCATTTCAATATTTACCTGCTATATGCGTATACATTATTTATAATACGTATAGTGTATGTATTTGCTGCAGACGGTCGTTCTGTTATAGTTTTACTAAAAACTATGGCATACGGCTGTATTAACCGAAGTTTCAAAGTCATTATAACGATTAACATACAATGAATACAACTATTGACACACACACATAATTATAATATATAATATAATAATAATAATAATAATAATATTATAATTAAAATAAACCCGAGAACCCAGTTAAATAAACTTAATACAATTTTTTCAACCTTTATAGGAAAATAACTAAAAAAAAGTCGAAATTTTAAAATTTATAAAATATAATAAAATAACAACCAAAAGTATTTTTAAAATTATATCATGCATAGAAATCCTAATATAAATATTTGTTGAACATTTTAAGTATGAACGGTTATTTGTTTTTGAATTACAGCAAAAAACAAAATAGACTTTGTCAAAAATTGATATTGCGTAGATATTTTCGTTTTTCCATATTTTTTTTTTTACTTAGTAAATTACGAGGAATTGTTCACTTTTGACTCCCAATGAACCAACTAGATCGAATTTGTTACCTCCCATAAAGTTGAAGATCGAAGCATTTTTTTACTGTAAAAAATAAAAAACATACACATCATTGTAGAACTAATATTACATTTATCACATCACTCACTGCACAATCTAAAAATAATATATCTATAAATTAAAGTATAATATTTTTTTAAATGTTAATCAAATCTTTTATTTATTTTCATTAAGTCTCGTTATTGTTTTAACCTAATTTTATTTATAAAAATGTTTTTTTTGGACGATCGTACTGTATATTAATAATTTTTTTCAACTATAGTTTCGATTTTTGACTTTTTAGTATAAAATAAGTATAAAAATCTGCCGAATACAAACATATCGGGTAGGTGGATTTTTATTTCGTGTTTGGAGAGCTATTCAATGAAAGAACCCTAAGCAGCGCCCTTGCCATTTGTGCATACAGGCGTGTGTATTCTTTATAATGCACCTATACAACCTACCATGTCTAGTGTAGATCCGAAACGGTTTTGCACAGCACGTTTTTGTATAAAATCTACACGTGTAACCATACAAACTATAATAACTAGACCTCATAAGTATTAGCGAGGGGGCTCGAAATCATTTTACGGTCACAAAAACGTGCGGTAGGGGACTACCCTCCCATATGTCCACGATTCACGGCGATTACTCATTACTATAACACGACTGATTACAAAATAATTTTATTTTCTATATATCACGCGATCTCGTTATAATATTAGTGCTGCAGAACTAAATTAATTACAACCGCGCGTAAAGGATTTGATGCAGAAAAAATATGTCTGCGTCATTATAATTATTATTTCCACTCGAGGGTGTTTATAATATGTTTCCATATGTATACGAATATAAGAGTTACTCTCTCCCAGTCTCAAGTCCTAATAAGTATAATATATGGTCGCGTGTTTATAATAAATATAAATATATATATATATATCATAATATCATGCACGCTAACCTGCAGGCTAAATTCCGTAAGTATATATGCTTAATGCTGTATAGGTGATATTATACTTATTAGTGTATTATTTAAACGTGTTTACTTATCTCTCTGGCTTTAAAACGTCATATGTCATTCATTGGTAAAATTTGCGGCGAGTTGTCCAGTTACGAGATTTATATTAGTATATGCTTTGCATATTTCGATTAATAGAATCTTGTGAGATGAATAACCTAACCAACAACGATACGACAAGGACAATATCCCACTAGGTATACAGGGTGATTTACCTAAATGTCCATCCCATTATTTCATTTAATAATGAATTTATTCAAATTCTGATTTTTGGAATTTTTAAATATAAAAAACCATTTTATCAAATTCTTGAGATTTTTTTGTACTACTTAAGGAGTGGCCAGTGGAGGTACAATTTAAAATGAGAACCTCCATTTTTTACTGTAAATTATTTAGCGGATAATTTTTCTGAAACTTTCAATATATCAAAATCAAAATTCGAACAAATAGCTTTTGAGTTATTTAACTTCGTGTATACTAGGCATAATTAATAGGTTCATGATAATAAGTTTATAAGATATAGAGATTATGGTGATTTGAAAATTTTAGTAATTAATATTAATCTATCAATATTTATAATTTATAAATATAGTTTTTAAATATAATAAATATTAAATCCGATGATACATAGGTATATTTTATATTTTTGTAAAACCATTTTTAAGGACTATTATTATCATTAGTATAAATATTTAAATAACTAAAAAATTGCTCGTTCAAATTTTGAATTAAGTGCCTACATAAAAATTTCAAAAAAAAATATCCACCGAATAATTTACAGTAAAAAAGGTGGTTCTAGTTTAAAAAAACAAATTTTTTTATCGCCACAGGACATTTCTCAAGTGTAGTACAAAAAAATCTCAAAAATCTGGAAATATATCCTTTAAAAATTTATTTCAAAATTCCAAAAAAAAAAATAGAATTCTTAAACGAAAAAATGGGGTTGAGCGTGTTGGCGAATCGTCCTGTTTATATCTTCCTCTATTATATTTTACGCAGAGGTGTAAACAAATCTCAAGATTACGGAAACGTTTATTCTGGTAAATCGGAACGGGGTAGGAGAAGTAGACTAAAATTTAAAGCCCCCAATTCTAGCACAATTTACAAGACGTGTGCTACCCAAAGATCCATGTCCAAAAATATTCATAAATGACAAATTTGTCTACATCATATATACATATATACTCACTATAATGATATGTCAATATTATAAAAATATACACGTCAAGCGAACGAAAACGGCACGTTGTAAAATCGAACCAAAATCTTCTAGAGTTCGTCGGCCGCCGGTGCCGCCGCCGCCGTCGATTGTTCACGTTTTTCGTGCGTAATGCGCATGTGTGTGTTGGCAGATTTTTTGAGCGTGCGCGTGTGTTTGCATCGTGTACCTATATAATATTGTTGTTTAAAACGCGTTTTGGTTTGGGCGACTTTCACCGGCTTTTATGTATTCAATAAATTCACAGAGGTCACGGTTTCTCATTTCACCATTGTTCTTGCGCGATATTTTCGACTGCGCGCGGGACCGGGTTATTATATTATTATTATTATTCGGGAGGACAACGCGCGCCGCCGTATATACCTACCACAGTACCATACATTATATACCTCTATGTGTATAAATAATAAATAGATTCATTGAAGATATTAAATAGATGTGATATATATATATATATAATAATCTTTATAGCATGCGTGCATGGGGTTTTATTCGAACCTACACGCCATTTGTTTTGTCTATTATTATTATTATTATTATTGTCGTTATGTTTTTTTTTCTTTATTTTCGTTATATAGTAAATAGTATAATATTATGCACGCCAAGTGTATAGGTACGCGTATTCTTGTGTAAAGGCAGGTACGTGGTCTTCACCGAAACCAAAACCGAATATTTACACTGGACGACGGACGAATATAAAATAATAATAACAAGATTATAATACGCTACCTACGCGAAACCCGTTGAAATATTTATTGCATTATTATTGGTCGTAAAAAGTAAACGGAACTTTTATTCTTTCTTAATTTTCGTCTCGCTTTTCATTATATTACTATCAGTTTTATTTTTAGATAATATTATTATACACGAGTACATTACGGTTATTTTTTTCCGTTGCTTTCACGCAATTAACAATGTAACTAATCTAACGCCGTCACTATGTACATCTCGCCTTTTATATTCATATATATATATATATATATATATATATATATATATGGATATTTGATTAAATTGGTCGATTTTTATCTGCTATTAGTACTTTAACCTTCACCTAAAGTCGTGTGAAGCTATATTTTTCAATATGCGTCTGTAAATATATGTGATCATACTGTAAGAAATGAATTTATACAATTCATTATCAAACATTTTAGGTACCTATATCTTTTAACGAGTATGAAAATATAAACAACGATTGGCATTGATTTTATGAAAATTAATTTATTTTTTAACTCTATAAAAGTGATGCATGTTATAAATTATAGTTAAAAAAAAGTCAAATAGAATATTTCGTTTTATATTTAACATGAAAAAATGGACAATGAGACAAATAAAAGTTCGCTAGGAGTACAATATTATTTAGCTCTTTTGTTCTTTTGGATTATACTTTCGTTTTAAAAGTTATTTAATATTATTTATCTCTAATCAGCCGAAAGGTGTAAACGTAGTGGTATTATATTATATTTAGCCAGACAAATGAATTTGAACAGATTCAGTAGAATTGTTGATGCTTTTCAAAATAAAATATTTATACAATAATATACAACGTGATTTTTTAAGCATACTCACTTTAATTTTATGCTTAAATTATGCATATAGTCAAATTCTGGTTTTTGAAATTTTTAAATACATTTGAAGACCATATTTTTGAATTCTTGAGATTTTTTGTACCATTTAAGGATGATCCGGTGACAATACAAACTTCTATTTTTCAAATAGAAACCTCTATCTTTTTTGAGAATTTTGATGTATCTAAATTAAAATTCAAATTGAGTAACTTTTGTGTTATATAACTTTATGTAGGTACTAAGGATAATAAATTTATGGAAATGGGTTAAATCTAGTGGCTTAGATAATTTAAAAATGTTAGTAATTTCTATTGATCTATCAATAAAAATAATTTGTAAAAATGGTCCAAGTATAATAAATACTACATCTAATATTACTTGTAGCTTATATGTTTGTAATACCATTTTTAAGAATTATTATCTTTAGTATAAACATTTTAATGACTTTGAAAATACTCATTAGAATTTTGATTTAAATGCATTAAAATAATCAAAAAAATCGTCTGTCAAATAATTTGCAGGAAAAAATGGGGGTTTTTATTTAAAAAATAGATGTTAGTATCACCACATGATATCCCTTAAGTACAGCATAACAAAATCGGGAATTTGAAAATGTACTATTAAAAAGAAAAACGAGGGCCAGGATGCTTAAAAAAAATCACTCTGTATATTTGGTATTACATTTTAATCTCGTAATTTAATGTTGTTTTGATAAACTGAGGAAACAACATATATCTAATATATATCTCATACATCATATACCAATATTGTTCTTATATGATTAATTATTAAATGTACATATCTATATAGTACTTATTTTATTTTCTATAATAATTAAAACAAGTATGATTGTATAAGAATGCGCTAAAATTAAATACAGTATTACGTAATAACTAATAAGTACACATTAACTAGTTTAATTTCCATAATTATTGTAATCAATATATCTAAAACACGTGGTACATTCATACATAATTTATAATATAACTAAAATAATTTAAAAAAATTGATTATATCAGATTCAAATATCGCTATTCTGAATAAACAAGTTTTATTGTGAAATATTTAAGAAAAAATAGAGTCTTTTTTACTTTTTATCCAACAATAAAATATAGTAAATTATATATTATAATAAAAATTAAAATCTGAGTTCAAAACTCATTGTAATATACCTGCCTTCGATTAGCACTAATGACAATTATTTTCACAAGACAGTTGTCTTATATAATTATATAATAAATTGATAACTATAAAATAATTATTATATTTATATAATATATTAAAAATAATTTCCACAATGTGCTTTGATATCGTTGGAATGATGTAAACTGAATAAAATTTTTTAGAAAGTATTCTTAGTTGATCAATAATAAAAAGTATATTATTGTACCGCTAAGCTTATTTTATTACTTCCACTTGTTGTAACGGTGTCTATCGTGGTATTTTCTATTAATTTATGTTTTAATGATAACAAGATAATATTTCACATCTAGTAACTATAATGAAAATGTACTTAGTAATTTGTATAAACTAAAGAATAATACATCAAAAACATAAAATATTTATATTTATGTTAATAGAATAGTATAGGTACTAGGCACCATTCGTATAACTATATGAAATATGAATGAATAATATTTTACTATTAGACCATATTATCTTTTAGTTAAATATTATTGTCTTTCTTTTGTTACTTATAAAATTTTTTTTTTTAATTAAATTAAAATTTATTGTTTATTTTTTTCCGCTAGTGACTGTAATTTATAATATTCACCATTAAAAAAAATATATATATTACAAAAATTTAGACATGTAGTAAATTTGTGTATTAGAACAATTAATCATGAATCATTAATCATCACATATTTATTTGGTAAACATTTAACTATAGGTACCGATAATATAAATAATCTGGTTTTATGGAGGTATTAATAAAATTACAATTAATTACATAAAAATAATAAATACTAATATGTAATTTTTATAATAATTAATAAGACTGGTTTCAAGTGTTTCAATTTTATTTCATCCGCCCCACGGCAGTCCCTTATTGAGGGTCTTTGACTTTTAAATTTAATACAGTTCAATAACATTATTAACTCGTCTGGCAATGTCTTAGACTTTATATTTTCAAATTTCCAAGATACAGTAATCAATCCGTATATTGATCCATTAGTTCCTATTGACTCATATCATCCCGTACTTCTAATAAATTGTAAACTACCCATCCTTGCACCCAATCTTAACAATGACATTAATATTTTTTTATACAATTCAGGTGATTATAACAATTCTAATTTATTTTTTAATTATTTCAATTTCTTCAATTTTTTCAATAATCTAGATGTTGAAGCAGCTGTTAACCTGTTAATGATAAAACTGCAAATAATGATAGAGATATCACTGACCTATTCTCTTCTTATTTTTTCTCAGTATACAGACCCTCAGTTATTCCTCTATTGGAAATCTCTACCTTAACCTCTTCTATTAAAAAAATTAACCATATTCTCCCCTCTCACTGCACTGTTTCACTTGACGAAGTATCTGACGGCTTGCGATCTTTATATAAATTCAAATCTCCCAAAATCGATGGTATTTTCGGTTATTTTCTTTCCAATTTATCAGATTCTATTGCCTATTTTGTTTTTTTTTTTTTTGTTATTTAACACGTCTCTTGAGAAAGGTGTATTCCCATCCATCTAGAAAATCAACTGAATCGCCCTGGTTTTTAAAAAAGGTAATAAGTCAAATGTAAAAAGTTGTCGTTCTGTCTTGGACCTTATACAGATTGGCAAATTCTTAGAGAAACTAGTTCTTAAGCACATTATTAATCCAATTAATAACATTTTGAACAATAGCCAACACGGTTTCAGGCCTGGTAGCTTAACCCATACTTACAACCTAACCCTTTAGAACTTCATACTAGAGTTTTTTAAAAATAACTGCTAAGTCGATGTAATATACATGGACTTCGAAAAGGCCTTTGATCGTGCTAGTCATAAATTACTCTCTATTGCTTTAGATAATTTAGGTTTTTACGATCCTTTATTGTCCTGGCCTAATTCATATTTGACAAACAGGTCTCAATTTACCTGAGTAATTGAACTCTCATCTAATTTAATACCAATTTTATCGAGGACTCCTCAAGGTGGCCATTTATCGCCTATCCTATTTACTTTATTCATAAACGGTTTATCAGCAGTTTTAAATAAATGCTACTTCTTATTTTTTGCGGATGATCTAAATACTATTCTCGTATTTCTTCAATTAGTGACTGTTTAAATCTTCGAGACAAATTAAATATCTTATATAATTGATGCCAGGCTTGGGGAATGAGCTTAAAGATTAATAAATGTTACTCGACGTATTTCTATAGATCTCGTGAACAGATTTACTTTACTTATTGTATAAACAATAATAAACTTAATTCAATCACATATATTAGAGACCTAGATATAACCTTAAGCCATAATTTAAATTTTCAGGAGCATATAGAATGTATAGTAAAAAAATCACTTCGTATGTTAAGCTTGTTTTTTAACTTATTTTTTACGTCATTCATCTGATTTTAAGGATTTGGATTCACATAAATTGCTTTATTGCGCTTTAGTTAAATCCATCCTAGAGTATGGTTCTCCTATTTGAATTCCCTATACAAATTCCAACATTAAAATTATTGAAGAGGTTCAGAACTGATTTCAAAGATTCGCAGCATATAAATTTATCTTAACTATTAACCAACACGATTATACGTTAATAAGATCGCTTTTAAACCTTCTCTCTCTAGTCTCCAGACAGGATTTATCTGATATTTCTCTTTTATAAAAACTAATCAATAATCATGTCGATACCCCCTAGAACATATTCCATTCAATATCCCAGCTTATAATAATCGAACCACTCTCACGTTCAACTTACCATCACACAGTACAAATTACTTAAAGAAATCTCCTATTGTTAGAGCCGTGGCTTTGTGTAATAAATTTGCACCTAATGTTGATTATTTCTTTACTCCGTTCGTCTCAATTCTTAAAATATACTTAACTAAACAATATGTAATATTTTACTTTTACAATCGTTTTAGTTTATATTTTAACCTAAAATTATTAAAAATTTATGTTATTGTATCTATTTTTACATAAATTTATTATAATAACTTATCTATTAACTTGTATTATTGGGCAATTTTCTCGTTTTATTCATTTGAATAAACAAAAATAAACAATAAACATTTGTCAGCTATTGTTAAAACTAGATGAATGACGATAAATATATAAATCGGTATGGTGATATTTATGTCTATATATATATATATATATATATGACTATACATATGAATTCTACACTAACTTTAATGGTATATTAATAAAGGGTACATTGTATATATTATATTCATATTCATATTCAACGAACTTTAATTATCCAACACACAAATTGTGTATTAATAATAAATTAAATCATTAGTTTAAGATAATGAATTGATTTGTTTTATTAGGGTTTCATTAGGTAATAATTAATGTTAGAAGTTTAGATCTTAATTCTTCTTGATGCTATTTTCGGTATCTACACGGTAAATGTGAAAGTTTATGATTATTTTTGGCTCGAAACCCGTCAATCTCGAATTTATATTGATATTTCTCTTGTCTACAAAAATACGCAAAAAAAATTGTATTATGGAATAATTGTATCTGGTTAAATTTTTGCTTACGCCGCCACCGAGTTCGGTACGAAGTTATTTATGTTTTATCTGTAAGGTAATGGAACAAAGACGATTGTTCGATATCATCGTTAATTGTCCATCTATCAATATAAGTATACAATTTTCATTAATTTTTCAAAAAAACTGTCATTCATTGTCACGTTTTAATTTAGTTTGTGTAAATATTTTTCGAGACGCGTGCGCATTTGTCTCCGGTTCAAGATCATCAGTTCGTAAAATGTGTATTTAGTCTTTATTTAACTTTCTATAATCGTTCCATTACTTGGTCGAGTCTGGGACGTATGGTTATTTATAAATATATATGTGTTTTAAATAGTTGATCAATGATCATCAGCCAGAACGACTCACTATATGATGAGCCGTCATAGTCATCGCCCGTCGGCGTCATCGATATAAACACGGTCGAAACGCGATTATCAAATAGGTACACCTCTGCCGGTGTAGTCTATCGACGCAAAAATAAAATAAACAGGGATTTATCTATCTATGTGTATCGTGATCACGGGTTCGGGCCCGGGGTTATACGAATAGGTACATATAGTTGTGGGTGGTGAACACGTCTGAAACTAGTCACGACGACGAGATGATAGTATGTATATATATATATATATATATAATACAATGCGGAAGTGCAATACATGACCATTTACTATATATATAGTTTTATATTTATATATTTAATATATTCTCGTGAGTTTATCATTTTATTGGCGGGGCGGGGATAAGCCGTTGTGTGTACTCGGTGAGTGAGAGTATACGCATATATATTAACGAATAACAATAATAATAATAATAATATATTATATACCATCACTGGGTGACTGACGACCACACTAACATACACACGTATACCTTACTTTTATGTGTATACTATATAGATCCCTCCCCCTCCCCCTAACGACAGTGACGAAGACCGTATGCAATATGGTGGCATGGCGACAACGAAAGGAGAAAGGATCCATGCTCTCCGCGGTGGACCATGCCCGGGCCCGGGAGAAAGTGTTTGCCGGTCGGACGGTTCGGAAATGCGTTCCTCGGCGTCCCAACGCGTATAGTACAACGGGTACACACACCGCGCGCGTACCGACCACTCGAGCGCATTTTGTTTAATTTTAACAACAACAATAAAGAATAACATAACGAACAATAACGATCATAATAATACTTTCGTCGTCGTCGTCGTCGTCGCCGTCGCGATCGCACTTGGAAGTTTTGCGCTTTGTACGTTTTATGCTCGCTGTGCGATGAAGATCGTGGACCGTCCGTCGTCAATATAATATAAATAACATTAACTACGTCTCTTAGTTTCTTACGATTTTATACGGCTTTCAAGGACGATTTTCCCGATTCATTGTCGGACACCAAATGGATTCCTTGTCACTAAGGTACGTGTGTTTGTGCGTATTCTGTAAAGTATGTGATGTATTTTACGACTGTTATTGATTACGATATCTTAGTCCACATGGTATAGGTGATAACATACGCAAGCGCCTTGAACTTGACTTTGTGGGAGACTTATTTCTACCATAACGTGCAAACGATGCTTTCCCTCAAACTTTTTCGCTCGTATTTACCTGCACGTATATTCCATAATAGGTACATCATATTATATGTAAAGAGAAGTCGAAAGACGCTTTCGTACCATTACACTATTCACTGTCGCTGTTCGGTTGTTATTATCTTTCCTTAGAACTTTAATATCTCACGCGGGTATATAATAAATTGTGTATAATATATAATATGTATATAATTATTAATTAGTGCCACGTATAGTGCATAATACTATAATATGTAGTAAAGTCATGCAGGGTTGTAACCCGAGCAAATATCATTCTGGACAAATGTTTCTCCCCGATATACTCATATACTAATATATAATTTACCTACAACCCGTTACATATACAATACAATAATTTACAAATATACGTCGAAAATAACTTTACTTATTTTGCCCATAACATACGCTAGCTAACCAGGGGATAACTTTTGGAAATCACGATTAGCTGGTTTGCTGTATACTTTCTATATACTATCCGTACACAGTTTTTACATTCAATGTTGCATTTGTAGTTTTAGCGAATTGTTATCGGTACACCGTGATGTAACGTATACATATGTATTATATGGTATCCCGGATAATTTCGTTAAACGGTGTGCTGCCGGGGTCATTGTATTATGGATTTAGCGCAATGCAAATCGTCACATGTTTACCTATAATAATGTTATTATACAGTCAATGAGTACGGTTTGTGACTCTTCAGTTTTCACACAGACATGATTAAAATAGCATAGAGATTCCAAGGTCGGTGACCGACATTTTTCTCGCTCATCGTCTATAAGTCTCTCCTCTTGTTCCTGTATAATATAACAAATGAACGTTTTTCAAAACATGGGTCATACTATTATTGTACGTAAATAGAAATTGCGCACTGCACGAGTCCGTGGCATTGGAGATATTTTCAAACTCGACAATATTCGATTTTACTATTTTACTATATTTATCAATTATTTGACTTTAATTCATCGGGAACATTAAAGAAGTAACATATCTTATTCAGCTTCATGCTTTCATGATTGAAAACTATAAGTGCGTATCGTTGTTACTATAATAATTAAGACAAAAATTGCAGTACATCACTCGTTTCGAACTACTGTCCTAGAGACTTAATAGAAAACGTTATTATTTATCATTATTAATTATTAAAATACAACGCATCTTATGTATATTAGTGAACAGCTGGGTCGGGTTTTTCATATCAGGATATGGGTTGGGCTAGACTTAAAAATATAGGCGCATGCAGAGCTCTAGTGTGTATGCACCAATAGCAATAATGACTTCTGAATATAATTATTTATTGAGATGATGTATACAGAATATATTACAGAAAAATTAGCAATAGTATAACTATTAAAATACCTAACTATATCAACAAAATAACATTCGCCAATTTCATGATAATTCGTTTACATTAATCGTATCCAAAATTCTATTCAAATCTTTTACAGAGAGAACTTTCACAACGTTTATATAAACATTGTACTTACGTATATAGCGTCATCATATGCGTGTTAAAAATGACCACCGACACCCAATGCTCCAGCTAGCTATCATCTATTATAATACACAATTAAGTATACACATAGATATACTGTGATTATTGACTGATAATTTAGAAACCGAATTGTCGTATCCAATGAATTAGAACTGTTACCAAATGAATGACCTCCTTTAAAATACCACCAACGCCTTGGGTAAGGTCGATCGTAGTTGCATTTCCTTATTGCGATGCATCAACTACTACTGTAATAGAGCGGTCAACCAAATAGTGTGCAGGTTACTTTAATTGTATACATATTATATATTAAATATTATTTATATTATACTAGACTTTCCCACGCGGTTATATCGAGATTTATAATTACTACTCGTATATAACATTATTATATTTTTTATTTAATTCAATTTTCAAATAAAGTTTATTCGTGATTCATAACTACCATAACTATCCGAGTATACTTATACACTGTCGTAGGCTCTTTAGGAAATTTTATAATTATTAACAATACCTACCATTAAGTCTCTACGTCAATGAATCAATTCATTTGAAAACAATTGTTATTTAGTACCATTTGGTAAAATTTCTAAGCAAACTATGTACAGTACTCGAGTTGAACCTATTTATTTTTATGTACGCCAAAAGATTTTATTTTGCATTCGACGTGTGTATCGCAATAGAGATTGTCGAATAAGGTGTAACCTTGACGTTCTTCGGCACGCAATATTGTTTTCTTCCAAAAAAAAAAAAAAAAAAATAATAAGCAAGCCGTCTCTAATATTATTATCAACAAAATAAGTGAAAAAATATCGAATCTTTATAAGTTATAAAAATAATAGAAATTGTTCATCCCAAGCTAAATATATAAACCGGTTCGAACATTATATCTTATATGTTATAATAATCATAATATTTATTATAATCATATTTAAGGGGAGAATTCGCTCTCTTTATTGTATAACACATTAACACACACACTTTGCAAGCTAAAATCCGTGCCTCATTGAATTTATCGCACAAATCACGGTTTGTTAAAATTTCAATAAAACTTTTCTCTATTATATAATTTCTTTTTTTAAAATTTTTTTGTAATCGTCTACACAGACTTTACGTTCAGGTCATGATAGTTCGAGTATTTGACGACATGAGACTTTATATCTGAACTACCCATTTAAAAACGCGGTGATTAATTATAAAATAATTTGTCATTAATGCCTTTCGAGTTGTTATTAAATTGTACATATAATTAGTAAACATAGACTAATTATGTTATTTTATATTTTTATGTAGTTATTTCAGCGGAAGCAATGATTTCTGTCGTCTGATTTTTTTCTTGATAGATTTTACTATCTAATGTTTATACATATAACGGTTTTCGATTGTGTTTCTTGTACATATTGTGTCCGTCATCATAAATCTATTACACACAGATTTTTTCCAAATTTCTCAGAATGTTTGGCTGTAACCGAGTTCAATGATCGCTACATTGCCACAACCTGCATAATCAAAACGCCTTCCTTAACATTAACGTAGATGGACTGGCTCAATGCCGCTTGGTTTGTCACTTTCACTTTTGCGCGCAGGCCTTGGGCTATAACCAGTGTAGCCTGGTGTTAGCTAACTAAAAGCATAGTTCATAATGATTACACTCTGAGAACCGCGATTTGGTTCGAGAATCAGATTGTTTGAATAGAATATTTGCATAAATAAAATGTTTATAAGTAATATTATGTGTAATGTTATAATTTTTATTTTTTTTTTTATTTTTTGTAAAATAACGGCTCGGAGAACCAAAGATATTATCAAATGAGCTAAAAAGCTTTTACGGTTGTGTTTTAGAATTCAGACGGAAAAAAAGATTTTGAAAAAGCTGTGTTTAATGTAATACGAAGACCCGGGAAGATTAAGATAAAATGACACAGACGTTGGACAAAACAAGTATACCTTCATTTTTCAGTGAACTAAGATATAATATCTGTTCTTTTCAGGTTCATATGTTATGTACTTATCTATGTATGTGTTAATATGCAAGACCTAATCATATATATATATATATATATATATATATAATTAAACGCGTCTTATTGCATAGTCAATAGTCTGTGCTACTAACGTATGTCTATATATAGATGCTATATAGTATATGTGACCAATTATGTTATCTACTAGTATATTGGTATTTTTACCGAATTTTTGGATTGAATGGAAGCGGTGGATTTTTTGCGATATAGTGTCCAACAAAAGTTATCAAATTAACAACAACTTGACATGACCGTATTTCAAAAAATACTCCGTCGAGGTTTTTGACCCCCTACGACCTTCTACGAGTGTCCACCTTCGTGCAACTAGTCCAGGGACATCTGGTATAACGAATTATTGAAATATTAGATAAAAATATCTCCTGCAGTGCAATTATAGGTACCTACACTGATCTGCCTAAATATTTACAACACTGGAATATTGTTGTTTCTCGAAAGCACCTAACAGTTTTATATTTACAGATTAGTAATATACGACAATGTGTTTGATTGTCTATTTAAACTTGTAAAATGTACCTATTTCAAACTAGGACCGGGTGGGTTTTGACGTACAGATGACAGAAAACATGTACATAGTAAATATATTGTATTATTCGTGTGTCATTTGGTTGGATGCATTATTTAGCGTGGTTTTAGACTTTCTCACGCGATCGCGAAAACACGATATCCGAGCAGGTGATATATAGTCGATACCGAAATCGCCATCGCCGACAATAACACATATTATTATTATTATGATAAATAATAACAATCAATAATAATTATTGTCGTCGTCGTACGTACAGTAAAGCTGCTGCAATAGTGTATAATATTAACAAATATCGATCGATCGATCGATACACATAATATTATATTATATTACAACAATATAAGTGCATAATAAGCACGCGTGAGAGAGGGGGGGGGAAGGAGACGAGTAAGTGAGGTATATAACGAAGTGCGTAAAGTTCATTGTATTCGAACGGATCTATAATAATAATATGTCGTTTGTTTGATGTGCAAGCGTGATAGGACGCTCGCGACTAAACCCACTATAATATAATACGTATAATACGATTATAACCTTGGCCCGGTTGTTACGAGTCGACGATTGGAAGCGTCGTTGTCTTACTACAGTGCTCCAATGTCGTAATCGAACTTTAGAACAGTAGGCACAATAATAACGTAGGCATAATATTATATATATATATAATGATAATAACAACAATAATTAAAACAAAAACTCCACTCCGTCCGTTATCGGACGCGTTTTGCCTATTTATATTGTCATATCTGTTGTGTACAATAATAATACATGTAGAGGTATGTATTTTCTATCGATAGTTTGTCGATACGAATTTTTCGTTTTTTCCCTAGGTGGGTATCTGTGATTATATAGTAATAAATTCGACTCGCACGAGTGCGCCAAACTCTCGTACACCGCACAGCTGCTACAATTACGTTTGCGCGGCGACATTATATTTTAACTTTTACGAACTGCAGGTAACTAATTTATTAAAAAATTTTCTCCAAATGTGCACTTTTGTCCTTATTGTTCTGGCCAATGCTAAACATAAAACAATACAATATTATAACACATTATCGGCCTAGGCGTCTCGTGCGGTTTGCTGCATCGTGCGCTGCAGCAGGAATGACGATAGGATGGGTGTGGATGAATATTGCAGTAGTTATTACTATCTATTAATTTTTTCGTTTTCATTTTTTATTCGCTTATAATCTCCGAGAAGGATGTTGACGTCACAACCTCTAAACCAGTGGGTAAAATGTGTGCCTATACCGGCTATACCTATACAGATCGATTGGTGCTGGAATTAATTATTGGGCCGGTATGGTTCAAGGCAGATTGAAGCTTCAAGGACCTATTTATTGTGACAACCTATAGCGGAGCTATTGTTCGATTTTTTTACTTTTTTTTTTTACAACGTGCATGCCAAATAAACAAAACATAGGTACAATAATGCCGTGATGTTTTTGTAACGGTTTTTAGCGAACATTAGTGCATTATATAGGTGTACGGACTAAAAGCGTCCTATAAGTAGATGTTTTGGAATACGATTAAATATAATATTATAGGTACCTCTCTCCATAAAATATCACGAAGACTGATAATAAATTTAAATCCTTATCGATAAATATTTATGTGATCTAATTTTATTTATTAATACAAACTTTTTTTTGAACAATTTTAATATTATTATCGTCTATAATCGTATAATATTATATTTACTGTTCTTTAAAATAATGTATGATGGTATGAGTAGGTATCAAATATAAAATACTTAATCACTTTATAGTTGTTTATATTCTTATTTATAACGATAAGTACTAATTTGGTTTGTTAAAATAATCAGTTTCGATTAAATTTGAATTCATACATTTAAATGGTAATAAATCATAATAATCGTAAAATATGTTTATCATTCCAAACTTATAATTTGTAAGTCTGTAGATCAACATTTTGTTTAAAATACAATCATTTTCAATAAAATATATTATGATTTAATTATCACAAAAATTTAACATTTGAAAATATTAGAAGTAATCACTAATTTTATTCAAATGACGAATGTTTTGCTTAGTTTGAAATTAAATCATCATATGAGTTATCAACTGTTACTAATTAGTAATTACTTTACGTTTGTATTAAATCATTATATATTCTCTTCGAAATAACACTCGACAATATATGCTCTATGAATTATTAATATTCATTATATTATGTTCTAATTTAATATATTATAGACTATCATACTATATTTATTAGGGAATAATAAACTTAAAATTATAATATATCATATTCATATATTCACAACACATGCTACGGATAAATTTATAAGAATTAGTAAAGTTTTTAATTTTTAAATATTTCTTCATACTTATTGTACATTTTTAATACAATAAATATTAACTTATTGGAGTAAAAATTAAGTCATTTTTGTAATTAAAACACCGTATAAACTATAAATCATAACTTGTATTTTGTCTTATTATAAAGTATGTTATTTTATTAAACAACAATGAATTAAATAACATAGTAAGTAATATTGAAAGTTTCAAATGTGAACATAAGTGTGCATAAAACTTTTTTTTCTAAATGAGATATAATATAATCTTGTTTTAATAAATCATAAATATAATAAAACCATAAACTTGTATTTGCTTTTTTAGCAAATTTGTTAAAATATAATGTTTTAAAACGAAAAATAGAAAAATAGAATGTTGTTTGAGAAAAAATTGATACATTTAATTATATTATTTTGGGTTAACAACAATTAAATATTGTCAAAACTTTTAATTCAAAATCAATGTTTAAATAAACAAGTACCATTTTTTAATATGGAAACCATCTATATATTTTATATTTATGCACTAATATTAAATATAAAGTGTCAATGTTATTAATGGTAACAGTCTTGAAACGTATATAATTACTATATAAAATATACCTACATGATGTGTGTAGCATGAGAATATTATGATGACGTCGTCGTTCATCATTTTTTACAAGTGAAAAAATATACTTTCAACTGTCTCGTAAAACAACAGAAATGTATATATTTTTTTTAATCTCGTCGAACGGGGTTATTATACTCAATAAATATTTTTATACGATTACTACGTGTATAATATATATGTGGCTATAGCTTATAGGTTATTTTTATACACTTGATGCACGCAAAAAATTATAAAATATGCTTTTTAAGGAAAATGTCAGCGAATTTCTTCGAGAAATTAAATACCTACGTACATATACAGTTTATACTATAATATAATAGCAACATCGAATTTTTATGATAAAAATCCTCTACATAATTATTAATAATATTAATAATAATAACGACGATGATGATGATGATGATGATAAATATTAATATGTTCGCGTACATTATATACTTATTGTGTATAATAAATAATGGGAATCTTTCACAAGTACAAATCGTTTGGAAGATGATGGCCAAACTAATTATGACCATTGATTATTACATTACTAAATGGTTCTGAATGGAAGTGGGGACGAAAATATCTCATGAAACGACCTTTGCACTAGCCGAGATCTCGGTCGCCGGGTCGTTGGCCTGCCGACAACGGGTGCGAGGTTTTTGCCGCCCGTTTTGCCTTGAACTCGTTTCCAATGATATAGGCAGCCGGTTATTCTATTTTATTTTCCTCTTATCTCTCAAACCGGACTAAAACGTTGAACGTAACGCAAAGAACGTTGCTTAACAACATAATAATATATTTAATTTGTTTATCTGATTATAAAATAATAAAGGTGCCGAAAAAATAATATAATTTTATAAAGCCATCTGCAATCGCCGGAACAATACACTTAACGTTAACCCATCCGGGCCGTCCATATAAATTCCAGAATAGAATTCGTATTCTGTTTTACATAATAATAATAATATGTGACACGTATTTACCGTAACCTAGGTATAGGTATTAAGCTGGTATATTATAGTTATAGGTGTACGAGTGCACGACGACTGCGGCGGTGTCGTCGCGTATATTATACGATTACGTGTGACCGTATGGGATATTCGCCATGCCAAAAATATAAAACAGTTTATACTAATAATAATATAATATATATTGCATGGGTAATGCTACGTGTGTGAATTTCAACGCTAAACTCGGGTCATCTTTTGTGACAACAACGATGACGATTCGATGATTATTTTTTTGTTAAACATAATTTTAACAATCGAAATCAAGCATTGTTGATGTTCTACAAATGTGTCAGAAAAGCGGTTATAAAACAAAAAAAAAAATAT
>JACXSJ010003431.1:0-24274 GCA_014851325.1 Pentalonia nigronervosa | reverse complement strand
CCTTGACGTAACCGTTTCCGTCAGCGTATTCAGACTGGCTCTTGACGTCGTAGGTGTGTGGGTCGTTTACGCTGTATTCGAAGCTGTATGGGGCTGGGGCATAGGCGGGCTCCGGGGCGTAAGCCTTTGGTGCTGAGTAAGCGGGCGCTGAGTACGCTGGCTTGTAAGCGGGGGCAGAGTATTGGGCGAGTGCGGTAGCTACGCAAGCGGCGAAGATGATGAACTGTAAAACAAAATTTAAAAATTAAAATACATTTTTAACAATCACCTTGATAGTTTTTAAATTAAAAATCGTTTCGTTTAAAAAAAGCAAATATTTTAAAGTATCAAATTACGATAATCTTGACTTACTTTGGCGGCCATTTTAGTGTTTTTTTTTTTTTTTGTTGTTGTTTGGTCAAAGTATTGAATGACTGTGTACAGAAATAAACTGGTGATTACGGAGACCAAAGACATGGTATTTATGCTAAAAATTTGTCACAGCATCCCTTCCAGAGATTTGTGGTGAACACTATCCCACTAGCAATTATTGCTGGCATAACGTCGAACAAGAACCGGTTGGGGCGTAGACGCCCGTGAAGTACATTTTATTTTTTATAGATTATGTTTGAAGAATGAAAATATGGTTCAAGTTCATTCAAAATATTTTTATATATTTCGTTGACGTTCACAATCTATTTAAAATACATTTTTGTATGATCCATTCATTCATAATCGGATGCCAGATTATGAACCCATATCAAATACTGTGATTATAATCACCAAATATAATATTTATTACATTAACTTTTTTTTTTTTAAGTTTAATTTTACGAAAATCTATTGACCTAAAATTATGAACAAACGTTAAAATTAGTAAATATCACCACTGTAAGAATAATAATTAATGAGATTCAAATACAGTTTATATACTAGGTTTATTTTATATATTCGAATATTATACCAGGTAAATTTTGGTCAATCAACTATTTGATTTAAAAATGTATTTATAAGATTTGTAATTTAAAAACGCATGTGGTAGGTACACTTAAAATAAGTATTAATATATTATGTTAGATCATATCATAGACTTTGATAAAATATTTTTGAAGCGAATCTTCTTACGAAAGGTAAACGCAAAATGTTTACTGTCACAACAGATTTTTTGACGGGTTTCTTGCGTCACAAAATTAAAACAAGACAGACGTTACCATGGAAGCAGTTATTTTGTCCGGCTGCAATTAATCAATCTTTCTTAACTATCATAGGATAATAATATGAAGAAACGATAATATTAATTATTTTCATCATTATCCATTATATCACGTAAACATTTTTCCTCACTTTTATAATTTTCATTTATCAGTTAATTATTTTTCAAATTTCAAATACCGTGATTATTTTGTTTATCAGTTCGATTATTTATCCGAAAGAAGTTTAACTTTACCTGCACGTACACACAACCTATACATTTTTTTAATAGGATAATAAAAGTATACAATTTTTACTTCCTTGTGTTTTTTCAATGCATACAAATAAATAACAAAATACTTTTAAGTAGGTAGGTAATTAAAAAAAGCTGATTCAAATCATATGTAAAATCTCAATGTAACTCAAATTCTTTAGTGCTGCCGTAACTCTGTTTCTGATTTAAAAATAAAAGTATTTTGTTGTGTACATTGCCTTTATAAGAATTCTAAAATAAATAAATACAGGTACACTAAATAGACCAATTTACTTAAAGGACGTATTTATTTTTTATGACATAGTGATAAATTATTAAACAATAGAATAGGTAATATGCTATTATATTATTAATATTATATTTATTAAGTTTATGACATATATCATTTATCAATCACATTAATATCTAAACTCTTTTAGGCGTTCTATAATTTAGATATCTAATGGCAGACCTGTAATTATTATAGTAATTTTACCTTGTTAATTTTATTAATTCGATTTATGAACAAGTTAACTTTTAATACTAAATAAAACAATTATTTGTTTTGCTCTTGACATGATACAATTCTTCCAACTGAAGTATAAAGTACAAATTAAACATATTTTTCTCTAACATTATCGGTACATGTTACTCATTATACATAACATATTGACTTAATCCCTTTTTCACGCGTACCTACGATGAATAATTATCAAAGTAATTTATTTATACAATTGACTTAACCATTCAAGAAGTTGCAAAATATACTTAAGTTTTGTTCAAACGAGTCTAGTTTGTAGGGGGTATGGTTTTGTACTTATATTGACAATAAAATAAATAAAATGTAAATAAGTAAACGTGAGGTAACTGTTATTAATTTAATTACGTCAAACCGTTTAGTCTCATCCTTTGTATGTGTATGTGACCTAAGATATTTACCCAATTTTTCATACGACCTTTTATAAAATAAAGTTCCAAGTCATATCTTTTGTAGAAATTACAAAATTGACTTGTAATAAATATCAAAATTTGTAATATACTTTATAATTTATATCCTCTGTCCACTGATTTTAGACACATACAAATATAACTGTATTATATTATTATTTTATCTGTAATTTTTTCTTGAACTGAATCTTGGTTACTTGAAATAGTATAGTAAATAAAATTCATGTATGACACAATGCAGATTATATAGAAAAAAAAAATAATAATTAACTATTTTGCATTTCATTTAAAATTTTTAGTTATAAGTTATAATTATAATGAGACAGAGATAAAGCTTTTTTACATAACATTATGCATTTTTTTTAAGTTTATTTCTAATTAAGCTATTATACGTTTGTAACATATTAGTTTATGAAAAGTTTTTATTGCATATTTTTAAGTATTTATAAATCTTTCTATTCTAATGGCGTATTAACTGTATTTGTAAGGTTATTTTATATTTTAGTGTATATTGGACGATTAATACAGTTTTGAATAGATATATAACAATATGGTTAAAAACTTCGTACATTCGAAATTAAAACATTTATTTAAGTCATAACATTAAAATTGTGTATAATATTATTTTCAATATAATTTTATTTTATTTAAATTTAAAATAAACTTACTGACTATAAGTTATGGTATAATTTTATACCTATATATATATATTTATTTGTCTTTTAAGTTATTTTATAATAAAACAAGAATAATAAATATATAATGTATCATTACTCAAAATCAACAAAAAAACTCAATGAACAGTAATAATGAACTGTATAAGAAGTCAATCGTGGTCTACATTATAAATAATTAATGACAAAATAGATTTTTTGACATAATATAGGTTCTTCAATAAATGAGTTGTCAATTAAAGTTTATTTGTACTAAAATTAAGTATTAAAATAGAATGGTAAATTTAAAAAGCATTATAAATAAGATCCGAGTAAATATGAGTGCTAGGGTTGTGAAGAATTTCTTCAAAATTTAAGCATCAAACGTTTATTAAAAATAATTGTAATTAAATATATGTTTTTGATTATTTCAACAGCTTTAAGAATAACCCACGAAGAACTTTGTATTAAATTGTATAGATTTTTTATACTTTGAATACAATTATTAATATAAATTGAAAAAAAAAACTACAAAAGTCAAACATTTAAAATGTCTATAAATAGTCAAAACATTTTTGAAGATAAAATAATGTCTAGATAATACTCAGTGAACATTTTAAAATATATACTCTTGTTATTCATTTTACACAAGTACAAAATATATTTTGTGTAAATATTCCTGTTTTTGTTTTTCATGATTATATTATCCTACCAAATAGATTCAATTTGACGCCAGATACTTCCCTTTAAAGTTGAAGCATTTTTACTGACAAATAACCGATGATGATATAGTTTTTAAAACGATTTTTACTAATCGCATTGTATTATTACCATAGATTTGCACCTAATAATTATGTAATTTATATTGAATGTTTTACAATTAAACTGTCCGTTATAATATTATTATGTCTATTTGATTTACCAAGGATAAAAATTAGTGTATAATATCACGTCCATATGATTTATCAAGGATACGAATTAGTATTTAATATTAAGTTCTTATGCGATTCAAATAAATATAGATAGGTACATCTATATTATTAGGCACAAAAATGTAAACAAAGTTTGATATTATTTAATTTACTATTTATTTACAAAATAAATACAACGATGACATAAATATGGTTTGCGAATAATATGCAATTAATATATTATTACAAACACGACTGTGAGATAGTTGTCATAATCAAAGCCGTGGCTCGAAAAAAGATTGAGACTTATTAGTATGCTGGTTTGTATGCTGGCTTGTAGGCCGGGGCAGAGTATGCGGGTGCTGAGTAAGCTGGGGCGGCGTAGGCTGGTGCAGAGTAAGCTGGTGCAGAGTATGCAGGCTTGTAGGCTGGTGCAGAGTATGCTGGCTTGTAGGCTGGTGCAGAGTAAGCTGGTGCGGAGTAAGCTGGGGCCTTGTATCCACCTTCGTTCTTGACGACGGCGTTGAAACCGTTGTAGTCGTCGGCGGTGTATTCAACGGTACGGGTGGAACCGTCGGCTTCCAAAAGGCTGTAGGATCCCTTGACGTAACCGTTGCCGTCGCTGTATTCGGATTGGCTCTTGACGTCGTAGGTGTGTGGGTCGTTTACGCTGTATTCGAAGTTGTACGGTGTGGGTGGGTATGCGGGCTCTGGGGCGTAAGCCTTTGGTGCCGAGTAAGCGGGTGCGGAGTACGCTGGCTTGTAAGCCGGGGCGGAGTATTGAGCGAGGGCGGAAGCCACGCAAGCGGCGAATATGATCATCTGTAAGATATTAGAATAATTAAAACGAATTAAAAAAAAAAAATAAATAATATTCGTAAAACTCTAGTGTATATTATTATAACATGTATTCCACTACCTATTCCGAGTTTTATTTATCATATTATTATATTACGATGATATTATAGAACAAAATATACCTTGGCGGCCATTTTATTTGATGTTTTTGAGGTGTGCCGTGTGTGCTTGGTAGTCCTGAGGTTTTCAACTGATAGCTGTTCACTTCTGATTCTCCGTATTTATGTTGAATGCTTGTTTCGGTTTCATCCCTTCCATTAAATGTGATTGTTACACTTAGTATGTGATTACTGATTATAAAATATACTAAAACCGGTCATAAAATATAACACACATACTTATATTTATGTGTTCGCTGTTAAAGTAGTTACCGCCCCTTTACTTAACAAACCTTTCATATGATAAGTAGATCAAAATTATTATTATTATATAATAATATTTCGATATAGTAACTGCGTTTTTAATTTTTTTTTCAATCTATCTATATAAAAATTATATGAAGTTGATTCGTTATAATTTTGTTTTCATTACAATCAGTTGTAACACAGGTTTGCTTTTTGTGAGTTATTATAATTTCTCATTGCTGTCTAATATATTTCAAGAATTTTAACTAACGACAAATATAATTGTTTATTACTGTGTTGTAAAATAAAATTTACTAGTATAATTTTTAGGAATAATAAATATACTGAATCTTAATAGTTTTATATTTGGTTTGATATCCATACATTTATTATTTTATCCTATATATTTGTATACATATATTTTGAAAAGTCAACTTGTTTATTATCAATAAAACTTTGATTAGAAAAATCATCTTACTTTTAAATGTATTTGATTAAAATCAATAATCATAAATAGAAATATAGAATTAAGTTCCCATCGACTAAAGTAATAGTAAACACTCATTACCTTGATAAGTATAAGTTATTTGGACATTATTTTTTTTTTTAATAATTTGAGATCATTACTAATCAATGTTCTTGACAAATATTTTATTTTACTTTTTTTTATTGTAATTAATTCTAGGTTTATTTTTTTTTTTTTGATTGACAGCTTGCTTTTTTAAATTTAATATTCCAAAACAGAACATTTTTCTGAGAATTTAAATATATAAAATTATAATTTTGAAAATGTACCTAGTTAATTAAATATAAACTTATAACTTATAAATTTTTAAAGTTTGAACGATCAACGTGGAGGACCCACAAAACGCTGTCCACTGTATAACTTATAAAAATTTAAAATACTTATAAAAAATTACACTTATTAACTACCTACTCGTTATAAATTTAATTTTGATATAGTTATTAAAATGTATTCATAAAAATCATCTACTTTGAAATATAAAATTAAAACTTTATACTACTGTATTTCTAAAAAAAAAAACATTTAACAATTATAATAATAAAAAATGGTGAAAGGGTGATTTTTTTTTGGGGGTGGGGAGGAGTTTAGAGTATAAATATGTTTTTTCAGGATCCGAACCCTAGCTCTCCCCCCTCCTCCGTCAATGGCCTTGACTTTAAGCGTCGAGTGTATCTCATCATTGAGTAAGTCATTGTAATGGTTGTGTTAAATTTTGAATTCAATAATAAATAGTTTCATACGAAAAACGATTCTGAGCGAACATGACAGACCATGAGCCTTACGGCTTTATTACTAAGTATGTTTTATGATATATTTATATTGCTACTAGTTGTATTACCCGAATTTGCCCGCGTTAAAATTAATCTTTCTTATTATAGTTTTTCGTTTTATTTCTTTTGAAATACCTAAAACAAACATTTTATCATCATTCATTTTATGATTTTCCACTTCTTATTTCTGAACATATGTTTATTGTAAACACAAAACACTAGGGACAGATTCAACATTCAGCAAATGTTTAAAATCCAACGTAAATCTAATATTGTGAAGATCATTATATTCATATTTACGTGTTTACTTATAAATATGTCCAGAATTAAGAAATCAAATTATGATTGCAAATCGCTTTAATCATTATAATTCTATTTTTTTCAATATATTTGTAAAAAATTTTACTTGACATATTTCTATTTTTTATAATAATACAATGTAACCAATGAAAACCATTTAAATAAACAATAAAATATTCGATTTTCGTAAAACAAAGCTAAGTGCATGCGTGGGCCATCCTATAGTATTTACAAAGATTAAAGAAATAAGCTATAAACACTTTCTTAGTCTCATTAAATCTATTAATATAACTTTAATTGAAAACCGTTCAGTAGTTTTTGAATGTATAAAAGACAAAGCAAAGAAATATTAATTTGTATATACAAAGAAGATAGAAAGATTACGATAATTTGTTTTAATAATAGTAATGTGGAAAATTGAATTAATTTTTTTTTAAATATTTTAATACTAATAAAATTTATATTCATATTATAAATTATTGTTATTATTTTTTTAAGTCAATGCTGACTTATCGCAGAATGATGTGAATAAGTTTGTATTATAAATAGATAATAGTATAAAATAAATCTTAATGTTTTGAAAATATCATTGTGTAAATAAAATATAATAATATACGTAAAAATGTCAGGTACTCACAAAAATATTTTTAAAATACAAAAAAATAGGCAGCTAAAATTGTTTTCTTTGTTTAAATTTATGTCAATTAGCTATAAATATCTCAAAAAGCCAAAATATTTTAATAATGATAATTTTTAAACATTTTGTGAAAATGTCAAGTATCTATGGTTATTTGCTTTTAAATTACAACAATATAAGAAAATAATTTTGGTCAAAAACTGGTTTTAAATATAGCATTCCTATTTTTACTTTTTTTTTTTTGATTGTTTTGAAAAGAACTAGGAATTTTTAATTTTGAACTCCTAAGAGTAGTAACAGGATTCACTTTTTTCTTTAAAACTTGTGTGTATACACCAAAAAAACACATATCATTGTCATATCAATACATTCCAAGCTCCGCTCAGAACCAAAAATTAGTAAACTGTATTATGTTTTGTCTAAAATGTTGTTTTTTAATGGCTTAGATGATGTAAAACAATTTATTTATAAATCATTTATACTTTTAAAGATAAATATTAGTGTTAATATTTATCTGTATTCATTTATTGTTATTCCAAAAATTTAAATTATGTTATTTTTTTGTAGAGAATATTATAGTGTACAGTGTACACATTGTAGGTAAACAATATAATATGTACATAATATGATTTATTTTATTGATATTTGATTTAAACAGATTATGATACAATTTTATAAATACCGTTTGTAATTATTAATAAATACGAATTAACACATGCAAGTTTGAAATGTAGTTATTTTTTAATTATTATGTTGTAACGCAATTTTATGCTTGCGTAATAACAGTGAATTTGTCATGAATGGAAAACCCGTGAGTGGTACAGTTACCTACTTAAGTATAGGCGGTTACAATTAATAATTCATAAATAGATGCCTTATTATTTCAAGTAATACACAAAAATTTAAATAATATGAAATCGATGAATTATTGTTTTTTATTTTTATATCTACTGATTAGTTTGTTATAAATACTTGTCTTCTTTTAACTTGTACACTATTGTATCTTTTAACTGCATTGTATATTGGTCAATTGTGCAATAAACAGAACACATTTATTAAAAATCAAATGAATCAAATCAAATCAATTTTCTAAATAACATATAGATTTTTTTCTATTATCTGACGTAACTAAACAATATATATATATATATATATATATATAATATATAAATTAAAAAAAAACTAAATTAAAAATGTAGGTTATTTTTTACGTATTCATAATGTTACAGAATTGATTTTAATGTTGATATTTTGATTGAAATTTGAAAAATTTGAATTTTTATACCTACAATGTACATATAAAAATTAATATTATATTTATATTAATTATATAAAAACTAATATAAAAATCAAATAAATATTAGCGTAGCCTTCAAAATTTAAATACAGCAATAATAAATCAAAATTTAAATTATTTTTTTATAACTAATGATATTAATAAAATATATAGATGAAAACTAACCATATTTTAAAAAATATATTTTTTTAGAATAATGTTTTTATAAAAAACACATACATTTTTTGATCATTACCATTTGCTTTTATAAAACTCTATTATTAAAATCCATAGTATATCTAGCCGTTTTCTTATTTTTCGAACAAGGAGATGGTCATAGACATATTTTATGCATACACGACTTCTAACAAATAATACAACTCATTGCACGTCCTCCTATGAAAACATTACTAATACAGTAGCCAAAATGGGAACTAAGTTGTACATTATTTTCCATCACAATAAATTACCAAAACAAAAACTAGATAAGTATCTGAATTTATGAACTACAGGCATAAAACGCATTCATTGAATTATACATATAATTGTATACTTAATTCGAATGTTGCAAGTACGATTAAGATTATAATAACTATAACTATATAGACAATAAAATAATAGTTAGCGTTCAAAAATATGGTATTAATGCTTGGATAATTTTTTTTTTTTTTTTTTGATACTAAAATTCTTAAATAAGGAAATGGTGTCAGTTATTGAACTGTTACAAAATAGTTTTATAATGTAAAATCATAAGTATTAATATAATATATATATTTATTAGTAATCATAAGTATTCAATGACTTGAATAACGTATTTTAAACAGACTGTTTTCGATATTGAATTATATGACTATTGACAATTCGTATCATTTCAACGTAAACAAATGATAACAAAATATAGTACTGCGCTTGTTTACATTTAATTTTTTTGACCGTTATAAATGTATAATATACATTTTATAAATGAACTGCCTATTAGAAAAAGATAGACCTTTTAAATTTGTAAAGCATAATGCATTTTTTTCTGTGCATTATTAATACACAAATAAATCTTAAGTAAAACCTTGATTATTTACTTCGATGAACTGGAACCAATAAAACTGTAAAGTTACAGTCTCCAGTCTAGGATGCCGATACAATGAGGATATAAATACGATCATATATAGGCAGGTGAAAATAAAGTACAAACGATTTGTAATATAAGTCAAATAATTTATTATTTATTTGACAAATAATTTAACAATTGAATAAATTAAACATGTTCGGGTGACGAGAGAAGGAAAGCCGTGTTCTGTAGACGAAAACTCAGCTCAGGGATAGGTGTTGTGACATTGTCGGAATGGTTTGGTTGAGAATTAGTATGCCTTGTATGGGGCTGGTTTGTAAGCCGGGGCGGAGTAAGACGGGGCAGCGTATGCAGCCGGGGCGGAGTAAGAGTGAGCTGGGTAAGCCGGGGCGGAGTAAGCTGGGGCAGAGTAAGCTGGTGCGGAGTAAGCTGGCTTGTAGGCCGGGGCAGATTTGTAGGCTGGGGCGGGTGCGCTGTAACCGTGTCCGTATCCTTCGATTTTCTTGACTTCAGCGTTGAAACCGTATGAGTCAGCGGTGTAGTCGACGACGCGGGTGGAACCGTCGGCTTCCAAAAGGCTGTAAGTTCCTTTGACGTTGCCGTATCCGTCGCTGTACTCAGATTGGCTGTGCACATCGTAGGTGTGTGGGTCGTTTACGCTGTATTCGAAGCTGTACGGTTTCGGGGCATATGTGGGCTCCGGGGCGTAAGCCTTCGGTGCTGAGTAAGCGGGCGCCGAGTAAGCGGGTGCGGCGTGGTAGGACGGGTAAGCCGGGGCGGCGTATTGGGCGAGTGTGGTGGCCACGCAGGCAGCGAATATGATCATCTGAAAAAATAATGACAGACATGAGTTTAACAAAAAAAAAAAATCCATATTAGTGACGAGATTCCACACACGAAGTCGGTTAAACATTTTTTAAATTTAAAACGGTTCACAAGACGGTTGTCTTACCTTTGCGGCCATTTTTGATGTGTTTTTTTGGATTATTTGACTTAATCAAATGAACAGAAGAGAAGTAACTGATGACTATCCTCATCGATGATAGAGTATTTATACCGAACTATCGAAGGTAATTTATCCCTCCATATTTCATCGTTACCAAATATTAATTGATAGTAGACCGGTTGGTTAATGTAGATCAATTTTGCCCAGTTAAATAATTATTATAATACCATGTATGATACAATTAAAAAAAAACTTTTTGAAAGTAGATATTATGTTAAAATTATTTATTTAATTTCCCTTGAATGTTTTACATATTATCGTTTAAGTATTAAATATATGTTAGATATACATCTGCATGTATATAATTATGTCTAATGATAATTTTATTTTAATAAAGTACAAATCTTGTTTTGATGTCTGTTATATTCTGTAATTAAATTTTATCTTAAATATTGAATCATCGATTCAACAATATAAAAATGTATTTTTTGAATAGTTTTATTTTTTCTTTATTTTAGAAGTTCTATTAATTTACTAATGATATTTTAAAAATTATAAAAATAAAAATGAGACAAGCTGGATGCAATGGTATTAAGCACACGTTTTTGATTTAATTGCATTTAAAAAATATAGTGTTGTAATATTATAATATATATGTGTACAAATAATTAATAGTATTTATACATGTTCACATTAAAAAAATAATTATTAGTAGAGATTTTCAGCTTAAATTAAATATTTCATTTTTGTACTTATTATTTTTTTTTTATTTTTTAATTAACAATAGCAATTCAATTAATTGTAATATCTTATTTTTAAATTAAAACTAAATAATACTTGGTCTTGTGACGTTTTATTGAGAACACTCTTTGAAATTATTTTATTAGTATATAAAATAAGTATTTATTTTACTGCCAATTTAAAGTATACGGCATATAACGTTTATCATATGTCTTATAAAAATTTAAATTATAGATAATTCTCTTATGGATGATGTTTTGTAATTAATAACTAAATTTGTAATAGTATCTTCAGTATACCTATATATATTTTTTTTTAGTACAAGTTAAAAATATTTTTGTTATAAAATTGTTTCGATAACTTTCACATACCTATATTTTAAACAGTGTTTTCAGAAGACCGATTGTATGTAATTAATTATGCAAAAATATGTTGTTGAGATGGAATATGCAGATTTATAGGAACAAAATATAAGACAAAGGAGAGTAACATCCCACTGAGAATACACAATTATAATCATAATTTTCTGAGGTATACTATTAACTATAAGAAATCTTGTTTTGACGGTTTATTTTAAAAACGTGTTCAATTCATACTGAAAGACTTCATAGGAATGTTATATACATCAAAAATAAAATGTCAAAATAACTCAATTATAGTGATATTTTAAAAACCTTATGAACATAAATTCATTTTTTTCACAAATCTTTATTCACTTATGTCTTCAATATCATAACCATTCACATGCAGCTGATAACCTATTCTCAAGATGTCCTGGTTTGGTTTGAACATATTTTTAGAACAATAAACTCTTATTATAACGATGAGTTATTGTTTTTGGATTTTCGAAAATAAGAGGTACGTATTCTAATGGAGTAGGAAATACAAACAAGGTGAAATTGTACAGCACACATTTTTATAAACACAATATTGTTTTTCTAGAAAAAATTTTCCATTTGCTCAATTGATTTTGATTTTTGGTTTTAATTGCAACTTACAATATATTATGACAATAATGAAAATCGCTTATTCTTATTTTCAGTTATAATATTATATATTATTATATTGTGTCAATAGTTTAATAATAATAATAATATATCACGACGAACTGCAGTTGTAGATAAACGAATAACGTATAAATAAATATCAACTACAAATTAGTTTCAGATAAATTGTAGCTTATAATTATTTACAAGGTAACTAATAGTAATAATAATCTCAAAGTGTACGGACCGCTCTAATGACCTATAACTATATGCGTATGAGTAAGTACGCGGACAGCGGTTTTTTATAATATATAACATAATAGCTAGCTGCAGGACGTGCATAATAATATTCGACGAACTATTAAAATAATATATATATCATATAAAATAGTGACTGAATATGTGTCAGCAGCGACGCGGCCGGAAACTCGCGTGGCACGTGGACTAGTCGAGGACCAAGGTTGTGTGGCGATTGGCTCTCACTCTCTCTCTCTCTCTCTCTCTCTCTCTCTCTCAGTACGACTTGTACGAGGCTGCTGCAGGCTTGTAAGCGGCGGAAGCGTATCCGCCTTCCTTCTTGACGACGGCATTGAACCCGTTGTAATCGTCGGCGGTGTACTCGACGGTGCGCGTGAAACCGTCGGCTTCCAAAAGGCTGTAGAAGCCTTTTACGTTACCCGTTGCCATTGCTGGACTCGGCCTGGCTTTTGACGTCATAAGCGCTCGGGTCGTTCACGTTGTACTCGAAGCTATACGGCATCGGCGCGTTTGTGGGTTCCTGCCCCGGCACGTGAGCCTTTGCCGGAGCCACGTGGTAAGCGACGAACGCCGCCGGGTAAGCCAGTACGATGTACTGGGTCAGTGCGGATGACAAAAGTATGCGGCGAAAACGATCATCTAAAATAAAAACGACCTTTAAATCCCGACGTCGTCGGCCTCGGCGGGTAGAATATCGTAAAAATACTCTCAACAGTGTTTTACGTCCAATTTTTGTTTATTCTACTCTATTGGAGGGTAGCATTGGCGATTTAAGTTTAGTAAACTATTTCTATATCATACAACAATCTGACAATAAATTGCGCATAAAATGAGCATGCAAATATACATAATAATCTTTGTCTATTATGACGATAAAAAATATGTTAAGATATTTATAAAAGTAAATAGTTTTTGGACTTTACTATACCTTGACAACCATTGTAGTTTGTTTGTACTGTGTTTGCACTAGGTAGTATATTCAAGATGTACGTGGACAATTATCACGAGAACTGTCAACTAATAAATTGTGTCTCCAACGTCTCTGTATTTATGTCGAATGCTCACACATTGTCTTGTCTCTCCAGACTTTTATTTCTCCGCGTACATACGAACCGGTCGTACCATAAAGGTATTTTTTGTTATACATAGGTACATATAATATTACATACGCTTATATGCCTTATAAATATGAGTAAAATTAAGTAATCTGATCTAAAAAACACAGAATAAAACATTTAATGGCGCAATGCATTGAGCCATTTTCTTAGTCTATATTATATTGTTATACCTATAGCTTATAAAAATTATTTATATCTTTACCTACATATGTATAGTTAAAATTCCGATATTATTTCAATAAATTATATTATTAAAGTGCATAGAAGATAATTCTTTTTAATTCACACATTAACAGAAATTCATTGTTGGTTTCAGATTTTTGTAATTTGGACATTATTATTTCTATTTCAATAGTTTATTGCCTAGACGATGTTTGCATTCGTGGAAAAAACTATGCATATCGATAAAGCGATAGATGGAATGAAAAATCTTTAATAGAAAGATTAATTTAAGAAGTCATCTATCAGGAACATTAACTCTATAATATTAGAAAGTTTAAGTGTATAAACATTAATGCTATATAATAATAACTTATGTTTTTCTGTCGTACCATCTAACGACATTGAATCGTACACAGAAATTCGACATCCAGTGACAGCTATAAACTGACTCGTTTATAGTTTGATGATAAAACATAACGAATTTATTATTTAAGTATATATCACATATGCAACAATAACGAACATCGAACATTAACATCTTTCATTCATGAACAAAAATATTGTGTAAGAATTTATGCAGCTCAATTAGTACAAATTATTATATATAAATATAAAACATCTTTTATAATATTCTACGTCATGTAAAAAGATACAAGTAAATCCAGTAATACACAAATGTGGGTGAATTTGTTTCAATAATTTAAGCGTATTCACATTTACCCAGAGCATTATAATAATTGATGAATTTAAGTCACTCATATGGTAGTTATTTGATAACTAGTGCATGTACACTATTTGTACATTTTTTTTTCTAATTTAGAATTATATTTTTCTATATAACAAATTGGATACAATACAAATAATAGCTATAAAGAAAATACCAACTCTTGGAAGCCTTTCTCGTTTAAGATTTCTGTTTGATTTAAAAATTATATATGTGACGTAAATAATACGAGTACGTATTTGTTGTTATACTATAGTGAAGTAATGTATGTAAATTACATTTTTATGACATAAATATTAATTATAATAGCTATGATTTTACACGAAATAAGCGACGGTCGTTCGTGCTTTATATGATGAAACGTCCATAAAACTGTTAGTGTTTATTTTTTTTTTTTATCATATAACCACTTTAATTTTAAAACTATTTTTTTACGCAAAACAAATAATTATTGTCAACGATACAGTTGTTACAGATATTATCGTTACACCTCCGTTTGTTTTATGGCACTGTTCACGCCCAGTAATATTGTCACTCGAGGCGATACTTATTTATGCCAGCTGTTAATTAAATTTTAAGAACAGAAGTTGTACACATTGATACCTTCACCACGCCGTGTACACGCGATATTAATTTGAAAAAAAAATTCACACAGGCATAATAATAGAGTACAGCGGGGGTAAAAAAATGTAACAACTAACGTGTTATTATAATATATATAGACAAGCGTCTATTTATGACTACTGCTACAGTGGCAACATAATAAAATATTATATAGTTTATCGTGTATGGACTACAACCGATAATGTATATATAATGACATTATTTTATTATATTATAATATTGTTTACATTCCATTTGTGTATTATTATATTATTATGTACCGGTTGAGCGTCAATCATATTTTACCGTTTTTTTTTTTCATTTTCATTTTCTTTAAAATTGTTCAAATTGAAATGATCCGGCTATACTACCGACCCGCAACCGCGGTATAAAAACAAATGGTGACTCTAGAGATATGAGAAATATGACCTCAGAGTGATCTGCAAACGAGCGTAATGTGCAGTGCTTGTATAATTTGCTATTGTGTAATATTAATGTGTATGAGCATATATGAGATGACGATGAATGGATATCAAATATATAATAATACGTATAATATAATACGCGCGTTAGTCATTAAGTAATTATATGCGTATGCGTATAATAGGTATATAATATTACTATATAGGTTAGTGTGGGCGAATTAGTGTAATCACTTGAAGAATTAGTTAAGACGGATTTTATACCGGACTGGTTAAAGTATTGTGTTAGCAATGTATAAATAATAAATCAATACGCGGATCCAAAAATTGTGCATCTCATATTACCCTTAAAATATAATATGCCAGCTACCTCGTTTCGACTTAAATTCAACAGGATTTTAACGATGTGATATTATGTAATCATAAATTGGTCGAAAAGAGTCGGCACAAAATTTGTTTTTTTATCATACCATACACATGTTTACTATACCTAGATAAGACGCATTAATGTATAAATCTTCTTTTTTTTTTATGATTTTTGAGTTATCTTAAAGTAAAATCACCCATTACAAAAATTATAGATGATACAATTTTTGAGGGTTGAATAAATGTTATTATATTTAAATATATTATTAATACTATTTTACAAGAATCTGACCTAAATTTTTTTTTTTTTTTTAAATGTGTACATTTAATTGTTTTGAAGCAATATTTAGACAAGATAATATACCTTGGAAATATTATTTTCTATAATTTTTAACATGGGTAATACACTAGGATTACTCCAAAATATAAAACAATTTCGCTTATGTGGTGCATGGGCCATAGAAAGAAAACAATGCTCTGATCTCATCTTAAATTTAAGTATCAAATAGTTTTTTTTTATTATAATTCTGTTAAATATATACGGCGTACAAGGTGGAGACTCAGTGTTGATCAACCGTATTATTAATCTTATTTTTCACATTCAGTTCAATAATATAGAATATAATAATACACTATTGTCATACAACAATAGCTATTAATTTTAAACTAATAAAATGCAATCGTAATAATAATCAAAATTATGATATTATAAAACAATTATAAAAAAAGATCAATATCAAAATACATATATTAAAAAAATAAAATTTGACTAATGTGTTATAATAGCGCCTAATTAGAAGGTTGCAATTAAAAAATATAATACAATTAATTTATATCTATAAAATCATAAATGTAGGGATATGCAATATGTATTAGAGTATAATATGCTATAGACATAACTGTAGGTGTCCTACCATCTTCATAAAATTTCAGTAACTTGATTTTTATTTTAAATCAGATATTTTCATATTAATGTAATATTGAATAATTAATAACAATAAATACACTAATACTTTTTTGTTTCTGTGTTCTTAATTCAAAAGAAAAAAAATGTTATGTGAAATATTACAATTACGCATTTTGTATAATTAAAAAAAAAGTTGAATTATCCGTAAAAGTGTGATTGAAAAAAAACCCAATACTGTCCGTAAACTTCAACAAATTCATACAATTGTTGTGTATAATGTATAAATTAATATATTAAAATATACATACAAATTTTTAATTTGTATTTTATTACCAAATCAAATTAAATTGCATTATGTTATTATGTTGCTACTGACAAGTGAGACAAAATACTGAAACTTTTTTTATTGGACATAATATTTGTAGAGTTTAATTGTATAGAAAGTAATTAAATTTTAACGGAAATATTGCCGTTCAAACATATATTTTATTGGTTTTAAATTAAAAAGCATATTCTAGATACATTGTTATCGTGCTTTCATTATATATTAACAGTATTCATTTTGTTCGAGGAGAATTCAATCATAGTTTTTTTTTTTATTGTCTAGAATATTATAGTATTAAAAAAAATATATTAATTCTTAAAAATATTTTATTTAAATTAAAATGTGTAAAAAATATTTACAAATCAACACGTTATCATGGCCACTATTAATCTATAAGTAAATAGACAAATGATATCTACTGTTTGGATTTATTTAAAATGTGTTCCTTATGAAGCTAAATACAATTTGTTATGCATTGATAATACACTTTATGTTTCAATAAAAATTATGTTTAATTTCAGTATTTTTTACTGTTAAATTGAGTATTTATACGTCTTATCATGTTATATAACATTTTAAATTTTTATTCGAGATAGATAAAAAATTTAAGTTTTCCTATGGAAGCATAAAAATATTGTATACACTAAACTAAACTATGTTTAATAGTTTCAAGTTGTTATGCATTTATTTGTAAAACACTAAATATACAAATTCAGTAAAGGTGCATCTGAATTTGATCACATACTTCATAATTATGATTTTCAGACATTTTACTAATGGCTGAAGTGTAGTTTTCAAATATTATTATACGCATTGTAAAGTGATAAGGGTAAATAGTAAAAAAAAAAAAAAAACACAGTGATATTCAATAAATACACATTGATATATATATATTTACACAATAAATACATTAGTCGTACCCATTGTCTTATATTATATTAATATGGTATGGTATGACTTTGCAACCACGGTTCAATATGAACGCGATGGCCCAGAGGTACACGAAGAAAACATGAAAAAAAGAGAGACGAAGAAGAGAGTTGGTTCGCATGGCTAAAGAAATTATTAGTATGCCGGTTTGTATGCTGGCTTGTAGGCCGGGGCGGAGTATGAGGGTGCTGCGTAAGCTGGGGCGGCGTAGGCTGGTGCGGAGTAAGCTGGTGCAGAGTATGCTGGCTTGTAGGCTGGTGCGGAGTAAGCTGGTGCAGAGTATGCTGGCTTGTAGGCTGGGGCAGAGTAAGCTGGTGCGGAGTAAGCTGGGGCCTTGTATCCACCTTCGTTCTTGACGACGGCGTTGAAACCGTTGTAGTCGTCGGCGGTGTATTCAACGGTACGGGTGGAACCGTCGGCTTCCAAAAGGCTGTACGATCCCTTGACGTAACCGTTGCCGTCGCTGTATTCGGATTGGCTCTTGACGTCGTAGGTGTGTGGGTCGTTTACGCTGTATTCGAAGCTGTATGGGGCTGGGGCGTAGGCGGGCTCCGGGGCATAAGCTTTTGGTGCCGCGTATGCGGGTGCGGAATAAGCTGGTGCCGAGTAAGCGGGCTTGTAAGCTGGGGCAGAGTATTGAGCGAAGGCGGATGCCACGCAAACGGCGATGATGATCAACTAAAATAAAAAAACAAACGTTGTATTATTTATAAAAATATTATCAAACCGTCGCGTAGTCCAATCGATGTCTATAAAATTTTCAAATAAGTGAAAATTATGTTTACTTATGTCTTTAGTTACAAACAACGAAACAATACAATATAGTATGACGTGAATTTATAATGTTTTACTATTAATAAAGATGAACGGCATATTAGTTTTAAGTCTTAAAGGAATTCGTTTTGTAAGAAAGTTAAGTTTACGTAAAATCGATACAAAAAAAAAATCGCCAAGTGATACTAAAATCGTACAATTTTTTTTTTTTTTATCTTAAAACTGAACCATAGATTGAAAAATTATTTGACACGATTATAACGTCCTATCGGCGGTGTGTAATATGTCTTACCTTAGCGGCCATTTTTGTGAGTGTGTTTGTGTTCTGTTGAGATACTAGACACTGAAGTTAATGGAATGAACTGAGTGATGTTTGGATTATGTCCACCGTATTTATGCTAAAAGTTTAGGGGTTATCAAATAATCCCTCCCAAACGGTAACGTGTGCCGCTATCGTACGTGGGTGTGCAAAAATACTAATATGGCGTAAAGAAAAAAAATAATAATAAACAAGAGCAAACACAAACGCTCACACGCGTATGTACGAGAGGAGAACCTTCACCTGGTAAACTGGTCCAACGCATTAAAAAACCACTCCCAAACAACAGGTTTTGATACAATATTTATATCTATATATAGGTCGAGTGCATGTGAGTTACTATAATATAATATTACGAACGCACTACATACGTCGTCGTTGTCACCGTGATTGTATTTTCTTCGTTGTCGGCGCGAAGGCGGTTAACGATGTTTTTCTTTTAACCCTAATTATTACGTACGCGATACGATAACCGCCTCGGGGAGAAATTTTACACTCACGCCATTTATAATATATGAGCCGAAAAATAATAATGCAACAAATGGCGATCGTAATACTGTGCCGTACGTACCGTATACTTATAATAGAGCACAGAATATTAATATACATATTATTATGTCGAATAATTAAAAATTGAATCACGAGGCTTACACGACAACCTGCATCCGCCCTTGTTGTATTACCTAAATATAAATTGACTGTAGTGTAATATAATGACGAAATTAACATGTCGATACACATAATATAATAATATAATTTGGTTATGACGTAGATGCACCTACGTAATATTATTATATTATTATTATCGTGTAATTAATTTTTTTTTTTCAATTAGTTTGGTCATAAATTTACGGTTACCGTAATATTCGCATCCCGCGATAATGCCGTTTTAGTGTTTGCGAATATACATTCCACAACGAGAGGAATTTAAAATATGACAATATAACGTCTACGAAAATATTCGATCGTCGCGGGGATGGCAACTATAATAGGTATCTGCCGCGGTGGTGGTGTTGACGCACCTTTGGTCCGGCCACGATTAGAAAATCTATAGGTAACGTGTGGTAGATACCTAGGCATATATCATAATATCGACGTATTACTACATAATACGGTTTTAAATACTGTCGTGTTTAACATTTAAATACTGCGCAGTATTAACATTAATATTGTACATTGTATTATATTTTACCAAAGAGAAAGTAAAGTATTTAGGTGCCTATATAAAAAGATTATACTGTAATTATAATTCGTTTGTTTGTTTGTTTGTTTGCATATCAAAACGTTATGGTAACATTTGTTAAATTAGCATTTTTTTTTTTATTTTTATTATTATTGTTAATATATTTTACTTTATTATATTATATTTATAACAACGATCTTATATAACAATTCGTGGATATATTGTTATGGAGATTCAACTGAACAATTATAATTTATTATAAATAAATAATAAACAAAATTTTACCATCCTACGTACATGGTACACCTATTATAAATAATATACTTTCCACGAAATTATTATTTAACAATATACATGGATGTTTTTATTCGTTATGACATCAGCTTTACACGCAGATTTAAATACAGTATTACTTACAACTGTTTACACACACACACAAAAAAAACATAGATATGTATTCATTTCGGGAACTTATCCACTTTCATTATATGTGTGAATGATTGAAATATAACAAATTTAACTATGATGTAGGAATTTCGTTTAAAGCATAATATTAACTGTAGAAAATAAAAAATCACCTACAATTATATTTATAAGATAATATTAAATTTATCAATATCGGGTTATGAGAAGATTCTTGTGTTATATCCATAACAATTTTAATTAAAGTACACTTTTTGCTTTTCGAGACACCAAGCATGCTCATCCCCATTTTTTTTTTTTTTAATAATACATTCTTTTAAATAATGCTGATTTTTCAAGTATACTCGAGGATCATATTTTCAATTATTTAGATTTTTAATATCATCCTAAAGGAGCATCTTGTTGCGATACAAGCTTATTTTTTTTTGAACGAGAAATAATAATTTTTATTGTAAATTGTTAAACAGATAATTTTTTTTTGAAAATATTAATAAAGCGATTTCTCGGTTACTAAAATATATACACTAAGGGTAAAAACCGTATTATAAAAATATAAAATAGATGAATTGGTAGGTACCAAACGTTGGAGCTAGTATTTATTCTATTGTACAATTTTTATTAATTATAGGATGTTAATAGATTAATATTAATTACAAAAATGTTCAAATCATCATAACCCATATACTTTCCAAATGCATTATTATGAATTTTTGTCTTTAGAAAACAAAGTTATATAACTCAAAAACTGGTTGTTTGAATTTCGATTTATATACTCGTACATCAACATTTTCCAAAAAATTGTCTGATTAATAATGAACAGAGACAAATGCAAACCTCATTTGAAAAAAATAAATTAGAATTGCTACAGGCCAATCTTTAAAAAATAAAATTATTTTTCAAGTTTTATGTTTTAAATAAATATAAAAAAAATTGTTGAGGTTTTAGTGTGCATATATTCTATTGAAATTGCAAAATAATTTCAAGTTGTTTGAGTTGAGAAACTAAAATATAGTAGATTTAATGAAAGTAATAATATTATTTATTATATCAATACATATTTGGCAGTTCTCAAGTTTTTGTTACACTAGATAAAAATTACACAAGGAGTGGTTTTGAATGTAAGTAGTAATACTTTTATTAGAATAATTACTTATATTTGGAAGGTGTGCATTATTTTGAAAATTCTCAGTTTTATCAAACAAAATATTTGTTTCTAATAGCTATGTTAAGTTTAAGATTTTCATAAACTTTAGTAAATACTTCATCGTGTATCCCCGTGTATTTATGTATCTATGCGTTTGAATGGAAATTCAATAGTTCAAATGTCGTATGATATTTATCCATTGATATGTAATATGTTTTAAATGGGTTTGTATTGAATTTTGATCGTCGTCACTCTATCACAATATCAACCAACATTGTTTTCGGTTATATCAGTTATAACTAAGCTTACTATATAACTTAGATTTATATTCTGATACACGTTTAATAATAAAAAAAGGACTTGTAACTTAAAAAAAGGTATTGAAGTAAAATAAAGAAATAAAAAAAAATATTAGGTAACTTCCCATCAATCAATTATGCTACTAATAACACATTTTAATAGTAGGCACTAAAGGCAGTGTAAGTAACTTAATAAACAGATAATAAATTATCGCTGACAAATGCTTTATATACGTCTGTCGGCGATATAATGATATGTTATGTGGTACTTTCTAGTATAATATTTAAAATATCTCGCATAAAACGTATAGTCCTCGCAAGCACTTATTGGTCTGTGCTGTAAATAAGTAGGTACACAATAATTGTGATAAGTAATTAATTTTACACAAGATATCAAAAAAAAAAAAAAAGAAAAAGAAAAATACATTTACAAGAAGACAAAATAAAGTTTATTCCATTTTAATAGAAATTGAATTAAATGCATGTGCATAGGAGAATTATCTTTCTATCATTGTCTTAAAAAAAACAGTTTCTAAATTCGAATCATAGTTATAAGTTTATACCCAATTTTCATGAACATATTTAGAATGAACACAAAAGAGTTTAAAAAATTGTTCAATTCATATGTTAACTCGTATAGAATAGATAGTTTCTTAACGTGAAGTTAAGAAATAACAAAAGTTAACAATACAATTGAAAATTAAGTTATAAATTACATTTAATAATTTACTATAAAAATTACCACACTGTTCTCACGTCTTAGTTACACTTAAATATTTTTATTTTTACATAGTTCTATTCACTAAAATTTGTAACGCAATAGGTTATAATGAAGTATTATATAAGTAAGATAGATGTGTGAGAGACAAAAGCAAATATTTAATAAAAAATAAGAACAAAAAATATGTTAAGTGACATTATATTCATAAAAATACAAGATGATTTAACTCCAGTAACTATTTGAAGCCAACCGTCATTCTAAGCTTCATTATAATCGATTAATAGGTTGACGACGATAAGTGCAATGTAAAAAAATAACTTTTGATAACTATTTAATAGTATGTTTAAAAATTATAAAAACACACGACAACTAAATAATTAATATAATAATGAATAGATATTATATATAATACAATATTAATATAGACCAAACAATAGAGAAATATATGACTTGTTACTAAACTTGAACAAGAAAATTATTAATATATAAATATTTAAACATAATGTTTAAATATTGTTCATCTTACCTATAGTTGACGAGTAAATAAGAACTGTAATAAATAGTTATTAAAATGTTCTCCATATTATAAATTATAATCAACAGCTAATCGTGTTATACCATTGTTTACGATAAGACATCTGAAAAATCTTTGGACTTAATCGTATTGCTACTGAAGCCTTCTCACATATAGATTATATGATAAATATATTTGCATAAATGATATATGAAAATATATTATATACCCAAACATATATATATATATATATTATAAATTGAAAAAAAAACAAATACTTGATTTAATTTGATTCACTATTTATTTATAAAATAAATACAACGATGACATAAATAGTTGGTGAATAATAAATATTTCATGACAGTGACATGAAAAAAAAAAAAAGGAAAAGAAGAGTTGGTTGGCATGACAAAAAAAAATTATTAGTATGCTGGTTTGTATGCTGGTTTGTAGGCCGGTGCAGAGTAGGCTGGTGCAGAGTAAGCTGGTGCGGAGTAAGCTGGTGCAGAGTAGGCTGGTGCAGAGTAGGCTGGTGCGGAGTAAGCTGGCTTGTAGGCAGCTGGAGCAGAGTTCTTGACGACGGCGTTGAAACCGTTGTAGTCGTCAGCGGTGTATTCAACGGTACGGGTGGAACCGTCGGCTTCCAAAAGGCTGTAGTATCCCTTGACGTAACCGTTTCCGTCAGCGTATTCAGACT
>JACXSJ010003430.1:0-24160 GCA_014851325.1 Pentalonia nigronervosa | reverse complement strand
TTTAGTTTCATATTTAAAAAAACCAAAGAGTAATAATATTTAATTCATCTAACTTATGCCAATGGCTAATTCTATCTATCCTAAAGTATTCATATTACATATTTTTTAACTGTTCCTCTAAAAAAGTATTGAAATCATATTTTTTTTTCAAATCTTGAACGTTTGCAGGCCATGATTGTCTATGTATAGTTTCCTTTTCCAATGTCTTTAGTAAAAAATTATCTTTTCCACTAAGTGACAACGTAGGTACCATGTCACGAGTTTCGACACTCAGTTAAATAAATTGAAAATGGAAGACTGGACTAATTATTACAACAGATTAAACATATTATGTCAAATCTCGGATATGATCGATTATTATGCCCCGTCTATATTGGCATTGTATATTTTATTTCTGTTACTTTGATCTATGGTTTAACTTTTTCAATTTTTTGTGTGTATGGAATTGAAATATTACCCTGTTTAGTTTATCTTTATATGTGAAATGATACAAATATAATATATTGTTTAATATTTATGTTGTAATGTTTTCTACTTAAAAAATATTATTTTTTTAAGCGTTTTTAAAGAAGACGTGTCCTTTGATTGACCTTTTAGTGTGTCAATTGATTACGTGAACGGATCACGTTTTTTTAAAATGTATTTATATATTTTTATGAAATACATAATTTTTGTTTTTTTTTCAATGTTGATTTTGTCATTTAAATGTTGGATAAAGACATGTTGTCGATTTCGTTTACGTAATACGCAGGTCGTCGCCTGTCGGACCCGATTTGTAACTCGTCGTGCGTTTACGTGTACCTATACAGATAAATAACAAGTAATAAATAATAAAAATAATATTGAGTGGGTGGACCGCGTGTTGCATATTATAATATTGTTATTATAAAAATGTTAATGACGGCAGAGATGCGACGACGACGACCGAGAGAACGCGGATAACGACTCAATCCCGGACGCAGGGTGTGTGTGAACAAAATTCATCAGCATATACCGACGAACTTGGACCTAGCATACACACACACCCATCGTAGTATACCATCACGTGATATAATATATATCATGTACGTCCATGTGCTCTGCGTTTAAGTCTCTCAGAGCTATACATATTGTATAATATATGATGTTATAATGTTCTTGGCTGTACACTTGCTGTAATTACCACCATCGTTGCGCGCGTACGCCAAACGAACAATGATGCCGAGTTAATATATTATTATATACATGTCTATTAAGCACACGCGTAGTTACACTATACATAATATTATTATAGACGTATATACGTTATAAAATCATACGATCGCGACGTGAAGAATATTATAATATTATATATTGTTATACTTCGGTTGGGTATATATATATATTATATTATAATGTATATCGTAAAATATAAAGGGCTTAAAACGAGTAATCACTTCGAAACGGAGACGCGATTCTGTTTCCTCCTCATCGTATACCTTGGTGTATTATAAGTTATAACATATACGCCTCTAAATACGATACATCATAATATTATATACAATATATTATTATGATGGTCTACCGTCTCGATAACGCCACGCGCTTCCGTCGTGTGTGTAATGGAAAACGTTTATGCGGTACATAAGCTAAACTACATTATATATTATTAACGCATATCTATACTTACTGCAGTCTATATTACATGACAACACAGGTACTAATTATACGGTTATAAAATTTTGAAAAATGTCATATTTTTAAAGATGTGAATTTTAAGTGTTTATTTTTATAATACAAGATGAAAATTTTGTAATCAGGATAATGTGTGTTAATACGAACAATATAATATTATGTAGATACCTAACTGTTATTATAAAGACGTTTTGCATCAATATTTAGCAAGTCATTTGAAAGAAATAATAAGTAGTAATAAATAAATATTTCAACTTTATTTAATCGTACATTTTTGATCATAATTTTATTAAATTAAAAAAAGATTCAGGTGCATATTTTAAAACGTTTGTTTATGATTTTTAATTATATTTTTCCAAAATTGTTGGTGCACATAGGTAAGTCCCAAACCTTGTTTGTCCTATCATAGAAGCACAGAACATCTTATATTATGTATATATTATATTAAAAATAAAATATTTATTATATCTACCACCAAGCACCCATACTCGCTATAACTCGAGTATTTTTCTTCAAACACGTTGACCAAATAAATCGATCTTTCCCTTCAATATCTTCTTGGTTATTGGGTTGGGTCGGTAATGGGACGCGCACACATTCGATAACAACAAAAAAAATCGATGACACCCCTGCAAGACGTACAATAATATATAGACATAACCATGTATAGAGGTAACTATTATCTTATCTCCTATATACGTTTATTATTCTGCACCAGACATATCGTATTATATGTTCGTCTGCACGTTTTGGACATCTGACGCGTCGACGTTTTAAGAACATAACTGCGTGGTACAATGTGTGTGTGTGTGTATGTGTGTATGTGTAAAAGAGTAATAATAATATTATATCATATAGTGTTACGGAACATTTCGTGCGTGTATTTCGATTTATAGCGATCTCGGCCGGCCCGGGGATTGAATGTCGGTTGGAAAAAAAAAGTAATAATAATATAACATCTCGTCGCTGGCGACGCATTGTCCTGGTGAAAAACACCGTAAAAATGATAATATGTATAATGTACAGAGTGGTTCACTAAGCATTCTCACCCCCTTTGTGTCCGTTAATATAATGCAATAATTCTGTTTTTCGATTTCTTTATTTTACTTTAAGGTTTAAGACCATAATTTCGAATTATAATATTAATATAATTTAAGGAGTGATAAAAATTTCATATATTAATCGAAATTTGAACGAGTTTAGTTTATGAGTTATTAAATTTTAACTAGGTATTAAGAAAGATCTTTCTCATATAAAAATAATAAGTGCATTCACAAGATACTCTTTAAATAAAACAAAAAAAATGTAAGCACGTGAAAATAAGGTTTTTGAGTGGAATAAAATATTCCAAAACTCAGAATTTGAATAAATCATAAATACTTACTCTCATGTAGGATAACAATAGTGAAGACACTAATGAGCATTATGCTTAGTGGTTCACTCTGTATATATACGTATATAAAAGTCATGGCTATGACACTATATATTTTGTATATTTATTGTGTAGGTCCAATCCGAATGTCGTCGCGTTATTATTATATACCTGCGCTCGCGACCGTATAAATTACCGAATACCGGGTATAAAACAGTATGGGTACGTTTGTACTGTGAGTGAAACACAATACAGCAGAGGATTTAATAGGTAAGGGAACAACACCGTTTCGCTTGACTGCGGTTCGTCTTACATTGTGATCAAATCGTTATTATCGTCTCACTATAATAAGTCGAACACGAATCTGCACATTATTTGGATCGATAAAGCTTCACCCACCGCCTCTGAACAATCCCGGCTACCTATATAATAATATATTACTTCAGATATATAATAATAAATCAAATCACTCACAATTTAGAAAAAAGCTTATAACAATTGACTTCGCAATTTGTGATTTATCTAACCAACAATCAAACGATCACCACTAAAGAACCGCCAACTGTATTCTTTTATTTCTAATCAGTCATCTTTTAACCTAGTTCACTGTATGTTTATATACATGACTGTTATTGGCTCACTAATATTTTCTAAGTAATTAATTATAAATTTGAATACATAATTGTTTTCTTAACTTATTTTTACATTTTAATAATATTTACGTATTGTGTAAGTTGCAACTGCAGTATAGCAATATATACACCTGTTCCCTATAAGTTCTTGACATATGTATACATATATAAAACATTTATACATATAACGCTAAATACAATAGTAATTATTACAATATATGATATAATATACAGCTAGCAGTTAAAATGTGCACCACCTCTTTTATCCGGAAGACTTGAAATCCTTTCGTAAGTTATTAGCATTCACAAATATACAAACAATTTACAGTTTTAAAATGATTATAACTAGCTTTAAAATTAAAATAAAGAATACAAACTTATGAGATTCGCTAAATAATAAACTATTACTTCTAAATTTGATAATAGATCAATTCAATCCAATATTTAACATCAGAACGTACAATTTACTATCCATGCTTTTTTAAGACGAACACAACGTATGCAAACGTAGCGCCCTCAAAATATATATTAATATCTCTTAATATTATATCTTAAATCTCTCTCTATCGTAATTAGATTTCTTTCAAACATACAGTGATACTAAATTTACGAAAGCAAAAATTGAACGAGACAATGACAGTTATTATTGTTACAATAATTGTACTGTATAAAATATATTTGTAGATGACCGGGTGATTTTTTTTTTTAACAGTAACAATGTAATATTTTACAACTTTTGTTGATAGACGGAAATAATGATGGCGTTGGGCCCGGTAGTGAAAACAAGTTTGTGATGCCACCGATGACGTACTTTATAATATTAATTATTAATATATATTACATTTATAATTATAATTTGCGAGACGAAACAAAAAGGCAACGCATGAGAACAAAATACCAAAACGAAGATCATTAGAATTTTACACGTTGAATCGATATATTATAATATTTGTGAAAAAGATTATAATAATATATGATTCCGTATTAGTGGCTTGGTGCATAACGAATCTATAAACAACGCGTTTAAAATTCGTATCCGCAAACACACACATTACTTATGACTTCATATTATTTAACCTTAAATCTAAACGAGTCAGACGATAAATTATTATATAGATACATTTTGCGCTCATGGATTTCGATGCAGTAAAAAATTAGAAAAATTAATTACAGTATTGCACTAAAAAATCCTAAAATTTTACTTTAAAATGTCGTTTTTTTTAGTTCATCGATAAATAAAAAATTCATAATCAAAATCAATTATTATGCTCGTTAAGTTTTAAAGAATATCGTTTTATTTATTTGTTCTCAAATTTCATTCTATGACTTAAAAAAATTGAAACTTAAATATTAAGGTTGAATAGCCTTAACAAGATACAGGAATACATATTAATTTTATCGCATTGCATTGTTCAACTAAAAGTCTTAAACAAGTACCGATTTATTTTTTTACCAAACATGGTTTTTCTTTCATACGCTAATAATAGAGTAATAACAGAAAATTCTTAATTCTTTGGATTTTTGTACAAAACTACGTAAAAGTCTAAAATCATTATGTGATAGAATCAAACGATATAATAGACAATAGTACACATTCGACTATTGAACTCCCGATGATCACGAGAAAATCGATTGTAAGTTATAGGTCACTTATAGTTAAGGGCATAGAGTACTCTATATAGTATAATTTTATCCAACAATTATTTTCTGGATAAACGATATTATAAACGCTTCAAGAGTATTGATTGATTCTCCTTCAGAGTTTATTATGTCCAAAAAATTCGTACTCTACGACTTTATCTACATATAATAACAATTATTACTGGATAGGTATTTATTATCATCTACTTCCATTATATGACCTAACTAAAGTTTAAATCATATTATTTTTTCTTATTTTATACGATTTTATTGTACATTTGATGACTTTTTATATGTTTAGAACTAAAATACTGATTCGCATCAACTTTCCTTTAAGTTGGTTTATCGTGGTTTTTCACAAGTCACGTCCTTTCTTGAATTTTCATTTTTTTAGTTTTTATTTAGTTTCCGTATATACATTGTACACGCCACACCGCCAATCAAAAAAACATAGTTATAATAAAATATATTAATACACATTATTATTACGTAATATTGTCCATAAATTAAAATTTTTTTTTATTTTTTACTCTGCACCGCGTTCGCCCCTTCATCCTTCTTCGTTTTGCCGTGTCCAAACTTCCCAAACTCGAGTACCTACAATATATTTTATAATGTTTTCACGCCGCGACCAATTTCGGTTCGTTTATTACGTGCACAATCCGACGTTTCGAAATAATAATTATTTTTTACCGTGCGATGACCACCGATAACGAATATATGACCCGTGGTCGAGCGTATTATCGTTGCGCTTCGTGTTATTCCAATCGAGTCCATCGTATATTATATTATAATAATGATAATTGCCCCGACGTATACATTAAATAGGTAGGGTACCTACTTACCAAATAATCGTAAAATAAAATAATTTACCATATTTATGCACATTGCGCACGAACTTGGTCGAGGCATGCGGCATTGGTCCGAGCTTGTAGCAGGACACACGATGGCAAATTAAGTGGTACTTGAGAGGTTTAATCCCCCCCTCCCCATTAATCTCCCGATATATTTTATGATTTATGTAGACTCTCCTGCGGCTGTGCATGCACTACTAAAAAGATTCATAAAAACATATCCATGTATAATAACATTACCAATTGCAACATAAACTAACCTATATGTAAATGCGCGATCACTTTCTGCCGTGCAAAGATTGAATACGAAGATTGACTAGGTCAACAGTATTGTAAGGGTGATTAAAGTATTATTGATAATTTATAATTAAATAAGTAATATATAACTATGAAATGATTTTTGCCATATCATCTTAAACAAGAGAATACATTTTCTATTGTAATATTAAAAATAATTAACAATGATTGAATTTAAGGGAGGCACGGATGATGGAGTACCTCTTCTAATTATGTACTAATCAATCGAGAAATTTAAATCTTTGGATAAGCAATTTTTTTTTCATCCCCTTTATTTCTTTTCCAATTGAATCGCTGTTTTCGATCAATCAATTATGAAATATATGTAATGATTTTTTTTTTAAGTTACCGTTAAATTGTATTATGACTGTGGCTATAGAACAGTTGTGAAGGCAAACCTCCTAACGTCAGTAAAATTACAGGAATTCCGTTAATTAAGTCTATTTTTTTCTATGTTACGAATCACGTGAAGGGTTTTCCGCGTTTAAAAAACGTTGCGAACTATGTCGCGGGGATATTGCAGTGAACCATTCTTTTAATCGTTTATCAATACAAATATCGTATTTTTCCATAACGTCGTAAGAAAATAGAGCGTATAACGTACAATATATTATATAAAATCATACGTCGTCGTTTAAGTTATTTAGTAGCCCGAATGTTCAACCTCAAACCGTCCCGCTCCACAATATTTTTCCAATCATAATAGAGGGAAGAAATAGATCAAACAATCTACGATCGTCATTACTCACTCGACAAAAGTAATCTCGCGGACGATCTGTTGCTCCCTACAAACTGGCCTGCGATAACTCCGTTCCAATCGGTTATCTTTGTGATCAGTTACTTTTTAGCCTCAGCCGACGGTGTCTAGTTCTGTGCCCTACAGTCGCCGACCAGAAAGTAGGTACCTATATATATGACAATAATAATTATTAATTATAATATGATATAGGTAAGTCAAAAATAATTACATACTATTATATAATTAACTTTTAAAACGTCTTATAACTCATAATATGACATAATGAAAATGGAAAATTACATACTATTATACAGTATATAATATCGTAAATATTGTTGTATAATAATCCAATAGAACATTCAGCATCATAATATATTATTTATTATTTCTATGTTTTCGATGGCACGAGAGAGAATAAATAAAATTTACAATTTCGACAGCGTGTGCTATTGTGTTTTTAGAGTTATTTTTGTGTGCTTTTGTTCAAGTCTACGCGTGTAGAAAATATTTTTTTTTAGGTATCCCCCAACCACATATGAGAAAATTTTATGTACACACTAGACTTACACCTAAATCACTTGAGATTTTTGCACTTGGATTGTACGGATGACATGGTAATATTGAAATGTATCATATTTCATTATTCTATACTATATATCTTGTCGGGTAGTAAAACTAAAACAAATAGAATTTCTGAAGATTGTAAAAATATATGATAGAGAGGCAACATTATCAAGGTTACAACACCAGATACCTAATAATAGTATATACTCACAGGCCACAGTAAAACTAACACATAATGCATATTATTACTTTATCATTTATAAATTTAAAATATTAAAATGTTTGAATAAGGTTAAAACAGTTATTCATTAATTACCTAATTTATGATTTATCCAGTAGTATAATATTATTATTATGAAACAAAAACATTTATCGTTCAAGTATTGATGATTAAAATTTTTCCTAAATTGTCTGAATTTAGATCGTTATAAGAAATTTTGTTCGTGTCTGTCGTCTGTTGACTATAAATAATATAATTTTTAATTGTTATCATTGGTATGTTTATGAAGCGATTAAAGTGATTTTGTAGCTTATTAAAAAATAAATAATGTTTTTTTGGCTGTATTATTATTGTATATTGAAAATAACATTGTTTTCTTCATAATATTCAATATTTATTGTAATTATATAAAATTTTAAGTTTAAACTAGCGGAATAGAGTTATACAAAAGTACCCCACAAAATGTTGATCCTCAAGACCACGACTCCGCTTACCTAAACTTTAACCTAGTTTTAGCTTACTAGTTCAAAATTCAATTTTTAAGTATCGAAGTAATCGAAAAATATTTTGTTAGAAAATATGAAATTAAAAATATATGTTGTCATTCAAAATAGAAAAAAAATAATAACCAAACAGTAAAAATATAATTTTTGTTAAAAAATATTGTTTTGCAATGACATTAAATTACACAAAAACAACATTTTAAAAAAATTTTGAACTTTTTGAAATAAAGAGTATTGAAACTTTAATGGATCACCTTGTGTTTAAAGATGAGTATAATATTTAGACGGAGCTGAAATAAAAATATAAAACATGATATATATATCAGCCGTTCCATGTTTTGCAATTCTATTGTTGCAAATTAGTATTTGACGACTTCGATGAAAGCCTATAAAACGAATGAACAATAGAATAACGCAATGATAATAATAATAATAATATAAAATTATTATTATTATAGTATTATTAATAACGGCCAATAATAGTTATGACAGTGACACCTCAATACTTGACCTCCTCGCCCAGCTGCTGTCCAATCACTACTGAATTACACAGTCACGTGCGAGGATTGCAATGAAAAATTATTTTACGATCGTTTAGTATTAAAACCCACGAGCCCGCCGTACAATAAAATCCGCCCGTAAAACCGATCATAAACGCTGCAAAACAAAACATATCTGGTATCACGGGAGGTAATTAAATTGATTTTCGACGTAAGACGAATACCGTACCTATATCGAATTGTGTCTCGTGTATTGTAGGTACACCTACATATGTAATATATCATACGAATTCCGATTTACGTTCGATCTAATACAATGACAATAAATAATAGTTGTGCAATACTGCTCTGAAATCCGTCGTAGCAGCTATAGTGCTATAATATAGATTATTAATATACGTACCTACTGCTGGAATTACTTTTCATCTCGTGGAAAATACACAATATTCTAAATGAATCGTCGTGGACTCTGGGAATTTTTCTTGGCCGTCTATAATATTCGTTCAACGCCATAATATGTTATTGCACTTATCTCACATTTTGGTTTAGATTCAGTAGACGATACATGAAAAACGTAAAGAGTTTTTAGAGGCCACCACTGCGGACTATTATGCCCAATCATGGCACCTATACGTACAAACACGTCTGATGATAGGCGGTTGGGTGGGTGGAAGGAGGTTAAGTTTTTTTTTTTTTAATAAGTCACGTTCAAGCTCATCCGATAAATTTTTATGTGATGGCGGATCATAAATATTTATGTAGGATTAATTTTGCATAAAGTTTGTGTAGGTGCGTAATAATATGGCCAAATGGGAAATATACTAGGCACATTTAATATAATTATTAGTTATTTATCGAATTGAAACACGGCGAGTTTGATCGTGGTGTGCTACTTGTTGTTGCATCTGGTCCATTGTAGAGTACAATACTTTTATTTTTTTTTTTTAAAAACCCGAATATTTATAAACTGAAAAAAAGATTAACTTGATCACACGCTTCTTAAAGTAGTTCACTTGCCACCTCCCGAATTGCGGAGATATACGGTAACCCGAAGCGGCTAAAGATGTTGGCTACAAATGTAGCCTATAGACGAACACAATTTCCCAACTTGAAATATGTTCCCAGGCCAATCCTAGTAAACAGCATCGTATTATAATATACTGATTGCTGTGTGTTTTCACGTCAGCCGTTGATACAGTTTAATCTTTATTTTACATCGTTCGTATCATATAGATGCATAATCATATTATCAGCTACGGGCATTAATACATTATTTTAGTTTTTGCAAAGGGCTACAATGCATTATAAGTATAAGAACATTATACGAATTGGTACACGCGTATTACATTACTGCACGAACGACTTATATTATTGTATTTCACGCGTGCTATCTGCGTACTCTGTCTATATAAACTAAAGGCGAGAGGGATCATCCGAAATCGAGACGGAACTATACCGATGTTATGATATTATAATATACCTATAATGAGTAATCGCGTACGACGATCAGCTCGATACAACAAAAACGTGCACCAGCAATAATATTATAACGTAGGTACCACGCGTATTTTTTCCCTATATATTATTATTGGTATACCTATACGATTGTTATCGGAACGATATTCTAAAATAATTACGACCACAATATTCATAATAATTTATAATTGCACATCCAAAGTCCAAACCCACAACGCGTTCAACATATATAATACTATAAGATTATGTAAGTCGTCGATATTTATGTTCGTACTATAATATAATATACGACTTCACGATCATCGTACATATGTACGTAATATTATAATATTTGAAGACTCGCAGTACATAGCGTTATAAGCACTCGTTTACTTTACATATTATACACCATACTGTGTAGGTACCTATATATCTAATAAGTAATAAGACATCTGAAACCTATTATTTGTTTTATCGAATAATAACAAATAACGATAATCATAATAACGTCGTTATAGACTCATGAAACTAATTATTTTTTGAAACGTCGATTTCGCCCCCTCTCTATTCCCATCCCCCCACCAAAGCATTTATTCAATTTCGCTCCCTATAGATACAATGGCGGTACTGCGTGGTTTAGTAGGTTTAGGCATAATAGTAGATGCACATCACAACGCGTGCGTTATAATATAATCATAGACCTATAAACTAATGAACAGCGCTCGAAGAGAATAACCCGCGGACTGCGATGAATTAAATTGTTGATTGTCGTTGTCCGGTCATAATATTGATGTTGTGTGAGAGATGATGATAAAACACAGACACCAAATGAAAAATTGAATGTACAATGGATATTGGCTTTTATTACAATGAGATTATGAAACACTAATAAGAGTTACACTCATTCGTAATCATCGGTGGTCGTCGTCGCGGACGTAACACGCCATCAAGGTAAATCACAAACTTTGCCGCCGGTCCGTACGTACGCCTACTGAGACTCAGTCCTCCTCCCCTCTTCCGTCACACAACTCCCGTGATCGGATAAGGTGAGTGAGTTGACAGAGTTGCGTTAGTGTCCTCCCGAAGTGGTGGTTGATAGGCGGTAGAAAGAATTATGCGTTGAGGAATATATACCTAAAAACTAATGGAGCCAAGAGAGAAAGAACTCTGTGCGTTGGGCACGCTAGTGTTTACTCCAGTGACGTAATTATGGTGGGGGTTATGGGGATATATTCCCCCCAAGTCCTCCAAAATCCTTTTCTTTTAAAATAATCATTATTAAATTCCCGTAAGCACTTAGCTTTAAATAATTTTAAGATTTTAATTTTATTTTTAGAAATGAGGATTCATGGACATTATCATAGTTGAAATATAAAACTAATAAAAGCTTACAACTAATGACTATTGTTGTAATTTTTAGCCGGCTAAATCATAGAGTATTCTATAGGCTAAATTATGCGTCTTTATTGATAGCACAGATATAGGTACTATTTTTTATAATATGAATAGTACTAGTAACTAGAACTAATAAATGCGTCTATTCAACAGACAGCAATGACTAAGGATAAGATTATTACAGGATATATCTGCTAAACTAGAAATTGACTTGACACTCAAAAGAGTTGTGAAAAAATAAAAAAATCGTGCAAATCCAATGACAAATGAAGTCGATGGAGAGTTAAATGTAAAAAAATATTATAGAATTACAGTTTTTCTTCCTTATCTAGATTATTTTATAACTGAATTGCATGAAAGGTTTTTATCTCATTCAGACATTTTCAAAGATGCAGTGATATAACATAATATTTATAAGAGTTATATTTACAAATTCTAAAAATAATTCATTCATAACTATATTTATGTAAAGTTTGAATGCTTGTTTTCAACAAACCCATACTTAACCGAAGATGAAGAATTATCATTCAAAAAATTGGTAGAATTTTATTGTCCTGAGGTAGAATGTTTTGATAAATCATTACCTATTTGAATTAAAATGATGGACGTGTAGATTAATCAAATGTGAGAAGGTTTCGAAATCTGGTCTTCGAGCACTCATTATGTGTGATAAACAAATTTATCCAACATCTATTGCCAGTCTCGACCACTTCACCAAAGCGTATGTTTTCCACTCTAAAAAGAATAAAAACTTATCTCAGAAACACAATGGGTCAAGTATGAAAAAAATAGTTATTATTCAGAAATAATCAATATATAAATGATATAAGAATTATGAATTGTTACTAACTTAATAGGAACGCTTGAATGGTCTTACAATGTTGTCAGTGCATCGGGAAGTTAAATTAAATCCTGATGATGTACATGACATTTTGGTGAAAAAACAAAAAGGAAACTTGACTTAATATGATAATTTAATTTAATTATTTATTTCACTATTATTATATCATTTGACCCAATTTAGTTTATAATAATAAATATTATGATCTATGAAACTTAATGTTCAAAGGAGGGTGTGTGGGCATAGCCCTCCACTATAACGGTAGTATATATACTCATATCCCACCTCAGAACCAATTCCTAATTACGCCACTGGTTTACTCTGTTACTTTATCTCATTCTTATTATGAACAGTTGCCTGTGGACAAGATGGTAGGGGCGCTGTAGTTTATAAGCCTATATGGTTATATTAAACATAATATTAGTATCAACTGCAGCGGCGGTTTGGACGCAGTGACCGCGGTATACAGTGGCGGCTGTCCGACGGTAGTTAAAGTTAAATGCGAGATAATACGATAAAATATAATGTAGGTAACAATATATTTATAGGTACTACATACAGGTACAATGGACGCATCATAGTCGAGGGTAATCGCGTGTCGTCGGCGTTTGAAATGAAATCGACCGGGCAAATTTCGAACGCACCGCCACCGTCATTATATTATGTTTTCGACTATATACCTACTCCCGCATAACATTCGAGCACAATCGTTTTTAAATACACTCACGGTCGGCGTACGATGGCTTTTAAACATTTCATTATTATTATTATTATTATTATTATTATCATCAAGCATCATGTTCAGCGTATGTATTTTAACGATATTGTAACAGCAGTACATAATAATAAATACTATTATATTATATTAAGCGCGCACTACTCGCTCGTATCGCGAAACGTTTGTAAAACACGTGTTGCATATTGTACGATATGTGTCGTATGATTTATGTTGTACGAGACGTAAGAAAAGCGAGTCTCACAATGGACACGACATGTGAAACCGTATAATAATAATAATAATAATAATAATATCGCAACGAAGAAATCTGGCGTAGATATTATATAATATTTTATTTATACGAAAAGTCGCGTCCCTCGACAAACAAAACAAAAAAAAAAAGATTACTTTCTTCTTCTTCATCGTCTTCTTTTTCCCTTCTCATTCTGATCGATTGATTTCGAACAACATTTTTTTCCTCTTAGTTTTCACGATTATTATATTTATATACGGTAGGCAATGTATATTTTACACCGCTACAGTCGTTTGTCCTGCGGCTTGTCGTCGTTCGCACACCCTCTCTCCTGGCCGTCGGGGTGCACAAGGCATGCCACAATAATATAATAATAAATACATTATATTATTATATAGTGTGTGCGTGTGCGTGCAGACGACCGATGTGTGAATAAGAAACTGGGACGGCCGACGACGACGAAGACCGAATAAATATTATTCGTGCGGGTGGAACACTACGTTATTATTACTATTATTATACCCAGCATCACAATGGCACTCGCGATGCACATGTAGAAAAATCGCTCATTGTCAGATTTGACGTTAATAAATACAAATTGCGCGACGCCACTGTCCGCCGCCGCTGGTCCTCCGCCCCCGCACACCAGACGGCGGTAGTCGTCATCGTCGTTTGTTACATTATTTTCGAGAACACACGATTTTCCCACAGTGAGCGCTTATACGCTTTATGTATATATATATGTCTACATATTATAACCATTTACGAGTATTTGTACGGTGTGTGTGTGTGTGTCTACGTATACAATATAATATATTATATATATATATATATATGTTACACTCAAAGACAGTGGCCGATTTATGTTGTGTAGATATATGTGTATTTCTCCAGCAGTACAGCCACCTGTTTTCACCCCCTCGGAGTCAACCCATATATTATTATATGTATATCGCGCGCGTACCTATTTAGAAGTCGCATCAATATGAATTATTATGATTCGTCGACTTCATATTATATTGCACGCATATGGAAATAATGTATATAATATAATATAAAGGTTATAACTAAAATTTAAAAGTATATTATCATATTTGGAATGTATTTAAAAAATTGGTAACAAATTCAATAACTAATATAGATGTGCCTATAGAGATTAGCGCAATATGCGTTGAAATGTGCATTTTTTTTTTTTTTTGCACATTTCAAAGGACATTATAATGTTTTCCAAAAAGTTAAAACTTTCCATATAACTATATACAGTTATAACAATAGGTTAATGAGTATATCGACTACGGCGCGTACATATATACGCACTCAAATGGATCTGCTTGTATAATAATAATATATAAATCATCGTTTACGCGAACAGAGTTCAGAGACCTCACACACATTTACACACACACACACACGTGCGCGCGTGCGCGAGTGCGCCGCTGCAAGTACGCTCGGCGCGGGACGAGTTCAGATCGTTTCCGATACGGCGCGGCAGAGGAGTCGTCGGTCAACGACGCCGCGTTAATGGACGCGCGCGATAACGGCCGCACCCGCGATCCAATAAAATACATCTCGTGTAGCCGTTTCCCTTTTTTTTTTTCCCTTTTCGTGCCTTCCTATTTTTCTCCTTTTCTTTCCTGTTCGTTCTGCGTTACGTTTAATGAGCCTCCCGCCCCCCTCGCACCTATTACAATATACCTACTGCAGGCGTATCCGCATATTATATAGGTATGGGAACAATAACGTATTATTGCGTGCGCGTGCGTGTACGTGTGACGGGGGCGACCCGCAGCACTATCGAAACGGTCGGGGGATTACGCGGCGGCGCAATAATTTTTACGGAAAACAATAATAATATATTATATTATTAGGCATTATCGATCAGCGCACGAGGGGTCACGGAGCACACGACTCGCGAGCGGCAAGAATGCGCGCGTTCTGCAGCGATCGCGATTTCGTCGATAGATTCCGCTCGCATCGATACGAGCGGATTGCGCGCGTATTATGCCCTACGCCTACCTGCATAATGCCGTCGTGTATAATATAATATATAATGTATTTTAATAATAATAATATGCGCGCGATAAGGACATGCGGTGTTTTTTTCCGGTCCGCGGATCTGCACGCGCGGTGAAATGTGAAGGGTTTTTCGTATTATTATTGATATTTGGACTTCGTCCACCTAAGCCCCCTTCCCCCCACTTTAAAACTTAATTTGTGATAATATTTCTTGGTCATGCTACCCATGAAATATCTACGGGTTATCTGTTATAAAATTAACTCGGAATCCGCGTACGTTTCATCAAAGCTTCGAGGTTATCAACGACTCAAAATAATGTATCTCTTAATTTAATAAACAAATCTATTTAACTATCTAAGTTGGGAAATATGATCTCCACATCTTAACAACAACAATAAAATTCTACACCAGATAAATTGTACTTAACAATTTAAAAATTGCCCTTGAATAAAATTCTTCTTATTATTTCATTTATAAACAAACATATGTGTTATGCAAATTTTAGATGAAAAAAACATTTTATAAAGAGTATAATATATTGATGTTGTTTTTTTATATACCAATTGCCTATAGATAATTGAAAACACGAACAATTTATAAGTACCTTATATCTAATAATAACTAAAATCTCTCAAATAAATTAATTTATATATATTTTAAATCACGAATTATTAAATTATAAAATCTTCATTAATCATTAAATATGCTCTTAGAAAAAAAACACAAAATATGCAAAAATATAACTATATGGTGTATATATAACAAATATTTAGTATTTTTTTTATCTAATCAAAAAGTGAGATTAGCCTTTTATCTTGATCCAAGGTCTATAACTATATACTAACTATACTAACATACTCTCGAGCTCTTTTAATCACAGATACAAAAACCCATTGATCACCGATTGTTAAACAAAGATGTGTTGAATTGCGAGTTATTTTGCAGTGGAAACACGTAATAGAAATACTTTGCATGTTTTACTTATGTCTGTTGTGTAGTGTGAAATCAGAGAGTGAACAACGATATACATTATACATATATATACAGTGATAACATGATATATACATAGATATTGGCCGATGGAAATATAATATTATAGTATATCATACTGTATATGCAGTATATGGTAAATCAAAACAAATGGGGATTAAAAAATACCGCACAATAAATAATACCATTATATAGAAGTAGAGTGATGACTAGCATACGTTTTTAATCGTGGAAAATACAATGTCGAGTAGGTATTACCTACCAAAAGATTTAAAATGACACAGATGATACAAATGATACTACGTGATTCTATTAAAACACCAATTTTGTCTAAAATGTATACTTTTTTTGAAAATATGGAAAACAGTTATATTTTTTACTATTTTTTTCATCGTAAATATTCTTCTTCGGAGCACGAAATTTAAAATCCATGTTATCATTCAAAAAAATAGAAATATAAACAGTTATGGCGTTAAAAATAATAAAACTATTTTGCAATGACTTCAAATTATTAAAAAAAAATTATTTCCAAAAGCGTTAATGTTTTTCTGGAATAATATAATTCCATATAATATTCCATTCCAATTATAATATAATGTGATTCTGGCCTTTATAAGAATCATCTTGCACATATACAACAATAGTCTATTCTATAATAATAGATACATAATAGATGCACATTATTGCGGTGAGAAAATATACTAGTTGCGTTCTTTAATCCGGTATATCTGTATGCATGATGTTTTTTAGTATATTCATTGTGTAACGGTTTAAAATAACTAGTCAATAATAACAATCATTATTAAAAACCGATTTATCATTAATAATTAGTCTAATTGCAAAATATATAAAATAAAATATGTTATTTCAATTTTAATATTCCGGTTGACATTTAGTAATTTATAGGTAGGCACCTATAGAGATATTTTTTTTGAATACTCAATGTTTCTTTTTTTTTTTTATTAGAATTAAGGCTTCAACTATTGAGGTCATTAGTCTGTTTGTAAATTTTTATTGTGGGTTGAGGAACGGTTGGGTTGGAACACGTTTTTGTATGTGTGGCAAGGATTTGTTGCTAAAAACCCGGGTGGTCACCCATCCGGGAACTAGCAACACCGGCCGGTACGTACACTCAGAGCGTTTCCGCAGTTGAGCGTACGACCGCGCCACACTCTAAGTCTCAATGTTTCTTATTTGATCAAAAAATCTTATCGTTATTATAAATAATTAGTCTAATTATATAAGTCACAGTTACACGATAGAAGTGTAAAAAGAAATTACAAGTCATCGATAAGATGGTTTCGTTAGGTTAGGTCGTCTAATTATATTTATATTGAAAATCTACTCCACAACTGCATCAACCGTATCAAAACATTAATTTCATCGAAGCACAGGTAGGTGAGTTTTTATGTTCATGGGGGGACTTACAGCTATGATGAGTGTCCTGCAAAATGTCGATACGCAAACGACGAAATTATTTGTTATCCGCGGGATACCAGCAATCGCAAGCGATTTGTCTCCCGCGCGGCGAAGCCGTAAAAATCGCGTTCGAAACTTTAAAGCATGCTGCGGAAAACCGAATTCGGACCTCATGCAGCTTTCTACATCATACATTCCGAATAATATATGATCCTATACGTATATACCTATTTAATACGCGTTTGGTATACACGCACAAACGATTATAATATATTATATAATTTATATACCGCGTGCGCGTTGTGCTGTATATACAGCACGGTAAACCAGTATAATATTGGCGCGACAAAGACGGGTTGGTGGACGGGTGGATAACGCTCGTCCGTAATATACGACGAAAGATTCGTGTCGGGCTTTCGACGGCAGGACGGCCATATATATATACATATATAAATATAATATATGCCTGGGTATTCACAAACCGAGTAATTATATGATACCGTTTGATGCCTATAATATTATCATGGTCGTGCGGAGGTCGCGCAGCGTCATCGTAAAATCGACGAAAATATATAAAATACGTCATAATACGCGTTTTCGAAAGACGCCTGTTGCACGTTACACACAGGCATATATATATATATATTGTAATGTCCTGCGGTGACGGCGACGGTGGCGGCGGATGTAGTTATATAATACCTAATACAATATCGTACACAGCCCCGGCGATTAAATATAATATATTATTATAATATCGCGGTTCGCACCATACACGCACGATACAATAATAATATTAATAAATACTATACGCGTGTGCCATAGATATGTACCTATATCGGATTGAGTTGTAATTCACGCAGCGGTTGTCGTCGATGTCGCGACGACTACGGGGCAGCGCGCGTGTCCGAGGAGAATATTATGCAAAACAAAAAACACACGATGATAATAATATCGTTACAATAATAATAATAATAATAATATTATTATGTACGTACAAAATAATGTACAATATTATATTATAATAATATGTCTGTGGTGTCGTGTGTTTACTTACGTCATTATAGCATAATAAAATATGCGTATACGGGCACGAGCCTTCGTAGTGGTCTTCGTTGTCGAGCGGGTAATGCGATACCGGCCGGGACGCACTCGACGGACATCATAAAACGATCGAGTTTATATACGCGAGGAGACGACGCGTGTCTGCATTGGCGTGTCAGTTTTGGCCGACTGTGAAAAATATTATGTCTCGCGTATATAATAATATAATAACATATTATTATTATTACGAACATCACCCGTATAGTAATTAATAATATTTTCCTTAACTCAACTTCGTCTCTTTCACTCCGTCTCTCTCTTCTTGTACCGGAAGAGCGAAAATCGTCTGTTGTAGTCGTCACCTATGCTGAATATTGTAATTCGCCAGTCGCGTCAAATACGATTCGATAAAAACACAGTAACGGTTTAAGTTTTTACTTTATCGTATACAGACGTGAAATAATTTGTTAAATTTATGTTTTTAGTTCGATTTACACTGTCTGGTGCAGGTTTCAAATCACTGCTAATCCTTAACCTTTTTCGTCCTTATTACCGAAATCCTCGGTCGTTCTTTTATACCTGCGCAGTGGTACTCGTGAACTCGAAGTTAAATCATAATCAGATATGGAACTAAAAAAACGAGAAATTATAATATAAATATGTGTGCGTGTGTATATGTATAACCATTGTAAAACTTGTTTTGGAAAATAAAAATTAGACAAGGTTCAATCTTTCCAGTGTTCTTCATTTTGAGATTTCATGTAACGATTACTAAAAACAAAATCTTAAACAATAAATTACTTGTTCAAGAATGAAACTAGTAATTACAAAATACTAAAATGTCTTAATTGAACAGAGTTGAAAAATGTAACGATTATATTATATATTATAATAATAGTCAAAAAAAAAATAAAACAATTACTATGTATACCTACCCAATTTAACATAAAATAATTTACGTTTAATTATTATGCAAAACCATTGGAAACCTCAATGCAAATGAACCAAACGTAAGAAAATTATAATTTAAAAATCAAAAAAATCTGTTTTAAAAATATTAATCATTGTAATACCTATATCCAATAATTATTTTAAACTTCGTTTCTCTTGCTCGTATAATATAACAGCACATCTCATTTACAATGACTGTGCAAAATACATAACCATCGAAGTAATTAATGCATTTAATATCCAAGTCGTAAATGATTTATGAACAATTCTAAGTACAGAGAAAAATCATAAAATATATCCCAACGTTTTATGCTATATCCGTATATAACACAAATTTAATACGATCAAATGCTATATTAAATCATAAATTTTATTCATGTGGAAACGGTACCTATATATTGAAATCAAGCAATTTATAGATGCATACATTTTGATTGAAGTCATTAAGATTCAAGGATTTTTATAGTTTCTTTAAACAATATATATACACTCACTCAATATTTTATTGTAATTATTTATTATTATTAAAAAAAAAAATTATTTTATATTGACTTGATGGAGAACCTACATTGAACACGACGTCGTCGGAATAAATAATATTGAATTAAATAAATTTAAAATATTTGTATAATAATTAGCTTAAAAACAAAATACTAAGCTATATAGACGTATAATATATAGGAATAAATAAAAAAAATGATTAACTATACAAAATTCAAAATATGGAAAACAAATACCTATTTACTATAATCTCATAAACCATATTGTTTACTTATTGAAACTATACCAACGACTTATACTATGATAAGAATATCAAAATAATTATAAATAATAATTCCGTCATGTTATTTTTTTATTTATTCTTTTGCTATGCTTCAGTGCTTCACTTAATACTTTTGTTATAATATTATATAAACCGAGATGAATAAATTTATTACTTTATTACGACAAGGTATTATTTAACAAATTAAGTGTTTTAAGTTCGTAATAATAAAGAATTTAAACGCATTAAAAATTATTTAAAACCATTAGCATAAATTATTAATGAAAAATAAATAACACTTATGTATCTATTTATTACCTTATTACATTATTACGTATACATTAGGCAAGGCGTAAATTTTAACACCTTCAAGTACATGCTTATCTTGAGAAAATTAATTGAATGCAACGCTACGTTAGAATATTTGAATTGGCGCTATTAAAACGAATAGTTATTATTAGAGTTGTGAATTTGCAGAAAAATGCATTTTTTTTTTTATTAGTGTAAGACAAAATACTTAATATAATTTCTAAATACAAAATTTGAATTCAAAACAATGAAGTCAATTTTGAAACTTTTATTTCGCATTGTTTTTATTTATTTTGGTTTTAACATTTAACATTTTTACTTCTCTGGTGTTGTTTTTAAGTATCTAATTTTAGATTTTAATATAGACTGACGCTTGGAATCGTTTTTTGTATGCAATGATTTAATATTGGGATTCAAATTTAACACATATATTACACTGACATACTCAATGACAAGATACACTCGACACATACTATACAACAAAGTAGTTACCTACTTTTCCCCCTCTTTCTAATTTTATTCTTTTTAATTTTTTTAACTTTTAAATGTGAAATCATAAAACTTTTTTATAATTTAGAAAGTACTTGCCCACATGTAAATTAATAAATTATTTGCAAAATATGAACTTAAAAAAATGAGTTTTCTCTCCAATAAGATTTGATACTTTTTATACTAAGTTAGGATTTTTTTTGGAATCTTTTAAATGTTTTAAATTCAAATTTTAGTGCATATTGAGATTTTAAATAGAATTTGTTTGGGATTTGAAATGCTTATTTTAAGATTTTATAGTGCATTTCATTCTTAGTCAATAATCATTATCATTACCTATTTATATCAGTGGTGTGCTCAAAGTTTTTGAAAAGAAGGTATGAATTTTTGACTATTCTTAGATCGCGGTAAATATACTTTCATCACTCAATCATATATTTTATATGACAAAAATAAGCCAAAAGGGAGGCGGTGCATTTGACACCCTCATCCTCTCCCCAGGAGCATGCTTGGGTTTTATATGTAGGAGCTGCATATTGGATAACTATAATCATATACTTAACCTTTGAAAATGTGCATTTTCTGTGCAGACTGCAGAGTCGATAAAATATTAATTGTTATTATTACCATTGTATAATTTGTGACTTTGCGTCATTACGAGATGAGAGGCAAAGAAAAAATCGATCCATAATAATATATACAGACGAAAGATAACTTTAAATTATGACTTTATAATAATATGATTCACGTGGATTATACATAGGTACGTACTATATAATAGGCGTTTCGATTACACGGTGATAACGAAATTGGGCAATCAGACAACACAGCGGAAGATTATTATTTCGTATACAATGTTTTACGTTAGGACGAATCTCCGTCCGATCAGATCTCGGTTTCCGGTCGCAGCGGTATTTTTTCCTCCGATCGTTAAACTCGTCCCGCCCGAGATCGTCAGCACTATTGCCCGCAAGAACGGCATACACAAACGTATATAACATATTACACAGATAGTTGTTGGTAGGTAACAAAAATAATATAATATTTTATGTTTTTATTTTTCAACGACTCCGAAAAACTACGACGCATAAAACAATAATTATTGTGGCGGCGGCGACGGCGGCGTCGTTGGGTAACGCAGTCACGTTTTTCCATTGACGGGAAATCGAGATTGGCGCGCGCAACGACTGTCGGCGGTGGACGAGGGACGAGAGAAGGGCTAAAAAAAAAAAAATTAACAGCATCTCGCAAACAGACGATTGCTGCAGACAACAGTAATAATATTATGCGTATAATAATATTTCTCGGTCTTTTCGAGATAAAGGTTTTCAATAGACCGTTGTCGGGCACTAGAAACGAAACGGCGAAAAAAAAATAAAGTTACCACCAAAAAGGTTTCCGGTATACAATGATTACAATCCACGGCGTGCAGATGACGGCGATTAAAGAGACAGCAATATATCACACACACACGGAAGACACATATTAATAAACATAATACGAGTGTAGTGTACGTCGTATTATTATAATATAGGTAGATGTGTAAATGCAATACGACTATACGTGTACGCAGGGGTGTTGTGCCGCCGCGGTCGCGGATATACTGCCCCGAAAAGGGTGACGACGATATTATTTAAATCGGACGTCTTCCCGCGTTCACATTAAGTCACATTATGTGCGTGCGTGTGCGTTTTTTTTTTCCAAAAATACACTCAAAACATTCGTTCCGCACTCGATAAAATTATCCACGGTTTCTAGTCTTCTGCGGTGCAGCAGTGTAATAATTACATATGCTAACGGCGCGGGTATTTGATTTATTGTGAGACGTTATTCCGAAAATTAAAATTCACCAGCTCCCGGGTAGCGGACGATCCGGACCGGCAGAGAAAAAAAATCAAACGACGTGTTTCCGAAATGTTAAGTTCGTTAAGACCGGGTTCAAAAGATATGTAAACGGTGGCGACGATTTGTTTTCTCGTTAAGATATGCGCTGCGTCGTCACCGGGATGTATATTTATAATATCATTTTACCTATACATGTTGCGATTTACCTATTCAGTTGTAGCTGTGCGACACAGGTTCAAGGACAACATACACAACGACAAACGAATTAATAGCGCTTCACGTATTTTTAATAATAATTGCACAACTATTAAATATTATGTATAAATGCTCGTGTCATGAAATGCTTGTGCATTTCCGGTCGAAAAAATTAAACGTTTTCAGGAAATATTCGAGTTGACGTTTATGGTTCACACACCACCGACTACCTAGTATTGGAACTTGTGAAATGGGTACCTACAATGCCACACAGTGGAAAAGATAATTTTTTACTAAAGACATTTGAAAAGGAAACTATACATAGACAATCATGGCCTGCAAACGTTCAAGATTTGAAAAAAAAATATGATTTCAATACTTTTTTAGAGGAACAGTTAAAAAATATGTAATATGAATACTTTAGGATAGATAGAATTAGCCATTGGCATAAGTTAGATGAATTAAATATTATTACTCTTTGGTTTTTTTAAATATGAAACTAAA
>JACXSJ010003429.1:0-24171 GCA_014851325.1 Pentalonia nigronervosa | reverse complement strand
TTGAAGGTTAAAATGGATATTTGAGGATTTTGATTTTCAAAATTACGATTAAGTAAATTATAAAAATCAAACCCTTATAATTAAGTAATTTGAACCTAAAAACGACGAGAAACGACTAAAGAACGCCTATGAATAATTTTTACCCTATCAACCCCAATCAGTTTTCGATAAAACTTTAGGGGCTGTGCCCGTTTTAGGATGTCCAGTACATCCTCTTGTAAGAAAGGCTAACAACTTTTTTACAAGGAAAGAAATAACAATGTGACAAAGAGTAAAAGTAAGTACTAACCAAGTCGCAGCTAATGGGACTGATTTGGACCAAAAATTAGTAATGTGGGGTTGTCGGCATGCCTTTACAACCCCCAAATCAAATTTAAGGATAACTCCGGAAGTAGTAGAGTATTAACGTCAAAAATATTGTACAGAATATCAGTAACAAACTATTATACAATAGCTCATTTGGAATTCCAAAATATTAAATTGGGGCAGTGTTATGGATCTATACCACCCCCACTAATAATCCCCTTGTAGTTAATTATGGGTGTCAGCATAAATGAATGGCATAATTCGCTGGCACTCCCACAAAAAATTCCCTGCAGTTCATTAGTGGTTGCAGCACAAACGAAAGCCCCTGGTTTGAATCCAAAATTCCGAGGTGTGGGTGCCTGCGAAATGCACCTCTGGATAACGGGCGAGGCATATCGACGGACTGAAATTGATGAGCAAGGTTTGTATGGAGAGACAAAGAGACTGATATTTAGGTATTTTGCGCCCAGGGTAAGAATAGCATTTTCTATACACCATACAATTTTCAACATATTTTGATTCTTTTTTAACTATTTATTATTATACATTAGAAATTTTCGGTATTTTTTTATTATTGTAGATAAAATTCTTGGGCTGTATCAAAAACCTTGAAATGTTAACACAAGATTTTTAATAACTTGTTATCTAAAGAAAAATAAAAAAATGGGCATAAATCTATAATAGTTTTTTATAAACGTTTTAAGTTAAAATTTCGACAGAATCACGAAAAATTTTTATTTATTTTATTTAAAAATAAAAAATGTCTGTTTAAACCAAAGATTTGAAAATATAACACAAGATTTCCAACACAGTTTTCTACATTTCACAAAAAAATAGTTTACAGGAAACACAAATTATTTTTTTATAAGCGCCTGAAATTAGATATCAAATATTCACCTGTAAACTAGAGATTTCTAAGAGAACGATTTTCTTATTTTGTTGTAATTTAAAAACAAATAACTGTAGACATTTGAAATTTTCACAGAATGATGAGATTTTCATTTTCTATATACCATAAAATTATCAAAATACTTTAACTCTTTTAAGGTAATTGCAGGCATAAGAAATTTTTCGATTCCTTCAAAGTTTGAAAAATGAATACAAGATATAAGTTCTTATAACAGCAGTTGCACACTTTTTTATTAACATTTAAAGTTCAAATTTTGACAAAATATCGAGCATTTAAAAATTATTTTGTAGTTATAAGAGTTTATAAAATATTCAGTTGTTGTTTTTCAAATTTTTAATTTCACAATTTAAATAGATCTACATTAATTGAATAAATAGGTATACTCAAAAAACTAAAAAATCATTCATTAAAAAACATGTTAACATTAATTTTGTTTTTATTCTTCAATAAAATTTAAAATAAGCAACAAAGTACCCTTTAATAGAAGGCTCACTAAGCTATAAATTTATTTATTTTAGGTAAACTTTTTAAAATTATGCATATTATTAAGCTACATTTAACAAATCAATCTATATGTTTATACAAGCAAACAAAATATAATTTAAATGATACTAAAATACACAACAAAAAACAATAAAATGTCTAAAATTAAATGATAAACTAGCTTAATGTGTCGTTGTATACATTAATATTTAAACATTTTAACTCAGCAGTAGACCAACATTTAACATAGTTGATTTCAACAAAAATAAATATTAATAAATATTATATTGAAAGGACTAACCCAATATAATTAAAATATTCTATAAATCTATAACTTAAATGAATAATTAATATATTAAACTAAATAAATATATCACATGTATATTTCTTATAATTTAAATACAAATTAGTTATACAAGTGCAGAATTTAAATGGAAGGTTGACTGACCATGATCATTAACTGCTGATGAACAGCAGTCACCTGCTATCAATTATAAAAAAGAAGAATGAGTTACGGAAGCTTGGATGGTAGGTTTATTTGATTAAAGCTAACTAAAAATCATAGCGTTCACTAATGGTTCTAAGCAGAACTCATTTAAACCAAAAATAGTACATATTTGTTTAATATATAGGTACATTAAAAAATCATTTTAAATTTTTAACAATTATTTCTAAAAAAAATTTTTAGAAATGTATAAAATTATTTGAAAAACAATCCGTATTAATAGCCAAACTATTATTGTAATGCATGAAACTTTTTAGACTTCTTAACTGTCCCCTTTTCAATAAATTTTGATGTAACTAGATAATAACTATTTTAAATTAGTAATTACCATTGAATATTTTAATATAAATACAAAAAATATAATTGATACTATTATCCTGTTATTGAAATTATCATTTCAATGTACTTATTTTAACAAGAAATATCGTCTTTTGTATGGTATTTACTAATTAAAATTATACTCAAGTTTTTAATAATAATAAAGATACTCAAAATTTTAGTACAAATATGTGTACAGTATATCAAAACTAAAATATAAAATTGGATGGTAACTAATTTCTATGTTACAAAACAAATAACAAACATTGTAACTTTGAAGTATATTTTTTCCTATATTAATTTGTAATTTTACAAGTAGATAGCGTTTTTCCTTTTTATTTGTACCTTAATCATTTTATGAAATCAACTTGTTATATAATTAAAAGTTGTGAAACTTGTGAGTAATAGTACCTTACTCAAACTACAAAAATCAAATGTAGGTAAACTTAAATGCAGGATATAAAAACTCAAAAGGTGTGCGTGAATATTTTTTTTTAAAAAAGCGAAATACTTTGTACATCCACATCTTTCCTAATTTAACCAGTGACTATCTAATTATATACATCAGTGTTTCCCAACCAGTGGTCCTTGGGCCTGTCATAAACAAAAATGGTCCATGGAGCCTCAAGTTTTTTCCATTTTACAAAATTTGTGAAATAATAGTATTCATTAAGACTTTATTAAATTAATTTATTTTATTTTACGGGATTGATAGTTAAATATAATGTTAAATAGATAATAATAATTATTAGGGAGACGGATAATAACCATGTCTTGTTTATTATTGATGTACTGCTGCTGACCGTTGCACAACCTATTGTTTTTATTTATTCTAAAATCATTCTATGCAAAAAGTGATCTTTATAATCAAAAATCAAAAAAAAGTTGGGAAACAGTGATTTACATAGTTTGATTATTGATATAAAAATAAGAAAAAGTTTAAACAAATTAGATAAATAATTTAAACAAGTAAAATTAATTCCTATTTAATATATCATTTCACTTCTAGTACCAAATCAAATTTAAATAGTATTAAATTTTTTATTTAAAATGATTTATGAAATAATAAATAAACCTTAATTAATTAGGTAACAAATAAAAAATAATACTACCATAGTAAATTAAAAGAAAAATTTTTTAATAATTTAATTTTAATTTGGTATCTAAATACTTTATTAGTTTTATTTAAGTTTTAACAACATACATACAGGTGCAATACGTTTATAACAAAAGATAAAATAATACTTGATAACTATGGATTTATATTGAAAGATTAATAACTTTTTGTAGTTTTCTGCCAACGTATACTAAAATACATATGCTCTGGTAAAAGTATACTTGAATGTTTATATTTTTTATGGTAATCATATGTGCTGTGAATACTAAAATAAGAATAATTAAAAAAATTTTAATTTTTAAATAAAGCAAGTGTTTAAAATAATTACCAAAATAGAACTTGAATATAAACTCCATACCCTGCAAATATATGCCACCAGGCATGCATTTGAGTGAATGGTTGAAGGAACATTGGAATCTGTTCTCTTAGGATTCTGTACAGTTAAAAGCCAATACATAATTAATCAGATTTTAAAAAGGTGAATTTATTTATAAATTATATATGTTGCATCCATTTAATGAAATTGATCTTTTCTAAAGTGGATATCCACCTTTTTTACCCAATAAGGACAACTTTCATGAAATAGATAAGAGGTTTTCTGACATTGTGGAAATGTTTTCATGATATGGACATTCAGATTGTGTAAATTTATTTATCACAATTGTAGAATACCAAAACTGCATACAATTACAAATAATTATTATTTTTAAATATTAAATTACTAGAACTATTAGTTGAAACTTAATTTATGGATGTATTGAAAATTAATAGTTGTATTAGAAGCCAAATGTATCATTCAAACATAATATGTGTTGTATTAAATCATAATTTCCATTATCAATTCCTAATTAGGTACAAGGAATGGTTCAGAATTGGTATGGTGGTGACTGTATCAAAAAAGCTGATAGTAAGTAAATTTGTAAAAATTGAAGATGTAATCATGAGTACCTAAAAAAGGTTAAAGAATTTTCAAGGTAAATAGTTGCTAGGACTTTACATGGACAATGATTCTTATCTAGCATATAAAACATATAAAACAAAAAGGTCGGCAAGTAGGTACTGCTCTGCTACACAGTAGGTGTCGGGTGGGTCACTTTCATGGATGTGTTAAATTTGTATTCATTGATATAAAACATTATATACAAAAAACAATTCTGAGCGAAGACGTCCAGTCAGTCTACATAACTAAATGTATTAAAATAATTCATTTTACTATTAATAATACAGGTTGAATTAATTTTTGAAAAAACATTGCATTTAAAAGTTTAATTGAGTGTATAAAATATAATAAAATACTTTAAAAGTTTCAAGCACAAACAAAAATTATTATTAAATTATAATTTAAATTTAAAATATCTATAAAAAAATATATTTTTTTGATTACACTATTAATTACTTATGAAAAACATTGTTTTAAATTTTTAAGAAATTTTACTGAACAAAATTTTTTTATTGATATTTAAAGAAAAAAAATTGAAAAAAAACAAAAATTCTTAGGCCTACAATTAGCGCAAAAAAATGTCAAAATATTTTTAAATTTTATTAGTGTATATAAAATGGTAGTCTAAATATTTGGTGAAATTTTCAAATGTCTACGGTTATTCCTTTTTGTATTATATATCAAAATAAAAAAATCATTCCTGGAGAAAACAAATGAATATCCAATGCTTAATTTCAAACGCTCATAAAAAATTAGTTTGACTTTCCAGTGAATTTTTTTTTAGAAAGGTAGAAAAACTTATGGAAATCCTTGTGTTGAATTTTCAAATCTTAAATTTGAATAGAAACATTTTTTATGAATTTCCTAATCCAAAAAAAACTGCAAAATTTAGTGATTTTAATGTATATCTTGAAATTTTATCTTTACAACACTTATAAAAAACTATTAAAAACTTATGCTTAACTTGTTTTTTAATTTTTATCTACAACAAGTTTTAAAGAACATTGTATTACATTATCAAAGTTTTTTGACAGACTGAAAAAATTTTTATTGGTAATAATAAAAAAAAACTGAAAATTTATTATGCTTATAAATAGCTCAAAAAAAAATCAAAATATTTTGAAAATTTCATATATCTTATATCATTATTTCTTTTATTATACCAATAATAAAAATCAATTTTGTCAAAATTTTACTTCGTGAATAAATTCCCGTTTTCCCCATAATTTTGTTGTTTTTCTTAACGCATTTGAAAACTATGAGAAACTTTTACTTTTGACTCCCCAAAATACCAACTAGATTCATTTTCCTTTTAGAAAAGATGCTGATGAAGAAATTTGGAGCACTTTTACTGCACTAAAACATGATGAGACACAAAAAAAAACTCACAGCATTGTAAAATCAATATATTCATTGCTCCACTCTGAATCTAATATCATTGCCAAACTAGTATATTTATACTCAATGTATATGCTTTAAAACAAATTGTTATGAAGAACCTATTACAACTCTGATAGTTGTGTTAATATAAATATAATTGTTGCAATACATTTTTGATTGAATAAAGAAATAATTATTAAATTACTTAGAATAGATTTACACAATACGAAAACCCATATGAAAAATATTCAAATACAACTACCTAATTCATGAAATATTTTTTAAATTGTGGCTTTTGTAATAACATAATAAAAACACTCAAGTTAAACAAAATAATATAGTAATAAGTTTTTTTTTAATAAGTCTAAACTAAAGGAATCTATGAAACATAAATACAACGATTTGGGTATCATGCCAGTAAGATATCCTACATCAAACCTGTGTTATTATGTTTTTAGTTAAATTACTTAGTATAGACAATAATCCTAAGGTTTTTATTTTTAAAAGAAAAAAATAGAGCATATTATGTCATTCCAGTATTTATGTAAATAAATTTTTTGGTCAGTCTTTTGTGGATTATTTGAGTTCAAATTTCAATTTAATATTATAAAAAAAAGTACAATATAAAAATATAGCAATTCATTAATGATGTATAAAAAAAAACTTACGTAATATTTTTGCAGAGTATATTATCTATATTCCACAAAAAAAAACCAAACAGGTATAATGCTATTGCAACAATAAATATATGTTTACAAACAGCACATTTAAGTTCTAATATTAATTTGATTTCCTGTGCTAAAGATATAGCAACTAATATACCATAACAACAATGTTGCAGTAATGGTTGTGGCCAAGCAAGATAGATTATTGCAAATCCAATACTTATAATTATTAATATTAATAATAATAATTTATTTGGTATAGTCTTAGATTTCATATCATGTTTTACTATTGATCTGTAAAAAAATAATAAACATTCTATTAGAATTTTAAAAAAAAATAGATTTTAAATAAACTTACAAGCAATAAACACAATAACATGTTCCCCAAACCATTGGTAATTCATCAAATAACTGCATTTCATACAAAAGTGTCATGTGAAATGCCAAACTGCCAAAACCAACCACTAAAAATATCATATACTTATTTTCAATTATTAAAATAATTTTATTGTAGACTACATACCCAAAATAAAGGAATAACAAAAAAAAAATCTTTGCGCAAATTTTTGTTTTTTCATGTCCCAAATACCCCATAATGGAGGTATTATCATCATTAAATTACTGATAGTGTTCCCTTTAATACATTTAAAATTATATTTAAAAATGTTAATACTTCTTAGTTTTGACCCACTTACACATTTCAGCAACATAGTAATTTACTTCGTAATTTTTCTCACACCAATCAATAGTAGCTGTAGGTTTACCCCAATAGCCTGTGTTATTAGATTCTTGAAAATCCATTGGTATCTACATTTAAATTAAAACACAAATATATACTAAAATAAGATTAAAGGGTTAAGTAAATACCATAAATATAATTGCTTGTATTTAATAACTTAATAGAATAAGACTAGTCAAAAAAATAAAAAATATTTTCATATCCACAATCCATTACTTATATACTTAATAATATAAATTTTGTGTACTTAGCAGAATAATGATTTTAATTAATTTAGGTCCAGAAATGTAGACTCTGCTCCTACTAAAACAATATATAAAAAAACTATTTTTAAAATTATTCCCATTACCAATTTTTGGATTTTATGACTAGTAAAAACTTTTATTGAATTTCTTTAAGAACATTTTCTAGACCTAAATAAAATATTTTTTCATACCACAAAAATTACTATTTATTAATTAGCAGGGTTCAAAACATCATGCATTTTGATTCATCTTGGATAGCTGCATATCAAAAGAATGTCGGTAAGTGGGTACTGCTCTGCTATACAGTAGGTATCAAGTGGGTCACTTTCATTGATGTATTAAATTTTTATTCATGATATAAATCATTGTATACAAAAAACAATTCTGAGCGAAGATGGTCTGTAAGCCTACATAACTAGGTGTACCTATTTTAAGATATTATTGCTATTAAAATAATTAATGTTACTATTCATAATACAGTAGGTTGAATTCATTTTTGTAGAAAACATTGCATTGGAAAAATTAATTAAGTGTATAAAATATAATAATATACTTAAAAAGTTTCAAGAACTCTCAAAAAATATTTTTAAATTACAACAAAATAAATAACATTGTTATTCTTCAATATCTAATTTTGTCTAAATTTGAACTTAAAATGTCTATAAAAAATTAATTTTTTAATACATTTTTTTTATTTTTAGTTACACTATTAATTACTTACAAAAAACCTTGGTTTAAATTCTCAATCTTTAGTTATACGAACAGACCATTTTATAAATTTTTAATTACAAAACAATTTGCAAATGTTTGATGATAAATTTCAGTCAAAAATTGAAGTTTAAATGCTGATAAAAAAAAATTGTACCAATGTTTTTTTATTAATTTTGATCTACTATTTTAACAACTCATGAGGAATCTTGTATTAAATTTTCAAAAAATTTGTCCATGTGAAATTTTTTTTATCAATATTTAAACAATAATTAATTTTTAGTTAATTTTAAAACCAACAATTTTTTAATCCTACATTTGGCTCAGAAATTGACAAAATATTTTTAAATTTTTTTGATGTATAGAAAATAGTAATCTAAGGTTATTTTTTTGAATTACATCAAAATAAGAAAATCGTTCCTGGAGAAAAGGGCGAATATTCAACGTCTAATTTCAAACGCTCATAAAAAATTACTTTGACTTTCCCGTAAATTTTTCTTTATTTTAGAAAGGCAGTAAAACTTATAAAAATCCTTGTGTTAAATTTTCAAATCTTAGATTTTTAGATTTAAATAGAAACATTTTTATGAATTTCCTAATAAAAAAAAACTGCAAAATTTCGTGATTTTTACATATTTCTTGAAATTTTAAATTTAGACGCTTATAAATAACTATTAAAAACTTAGGCTTAATTTTTTTTTAATTTTCACTTACAACAAGTTATGAAGAACATTGTATTACATTTTCAAATTTTTTGACAGACTAAAAAAATTTTTATCAACAATAATAAAAAAAATAAAAAAAAACCCGAAAATTGATTATGTTTATAAATAGCCTCAGATAACAGGAAAGTACAAAATATTTTTTATTGAAAATTTGTGTTATTGAGAATTGAATACCTTATATTTTTTTTCCTTCATACTTACATTCTATACTACAAGACAAAATAATCCAATCTAAATTTCTTATAAAATCATATATACATATATCATATATATACTTACATTCTATACTACAAGACAAAATAATCCAATCTAAATTTCTTATAAAATCATATATAATAAAAATACATAGTAAACTCCCTCATATTTATTTATAATAATCTTGCCTTGTATTGTTTTAAATTAGAATATTCTAATTTTTTTTTTTAACACATCTTAAAAATATAAAAAATATTGAATCTATATAATAATTTGCAACTATTTTGTTTATAAATACTAAAATACAAATAACATATTCAAACACATAATTATAAGAAACACAGTGGTTAATAAATATAATATTTTTTATTCAAGACTTTCTACTTTCTAGTTTTAAATACTTAATGTCTACATTGGTTAATAATTATTTGCATTTAAATACACATTAAAACATATCACGTATTTTAAAGTGTGATATGTTTTAATTATTAAATTATAATATAAAATGTAGTTTTAATTATTGATATTGTATGCAGTTATTTTTTTTTCTATTGAATTTACATTTTTCATTTGGTATAATATAGCAGATAGACTTTTAAAGCATGTTAATCACATATCACTAGAAGACACTAAAATATATTCAGAAATATTCTCCCAGAATAAATTATACACTAATAACTAATTCAATGCAAGTACCAATGTATTTTCGAGAATTATATATAGGTACCATTGAAACGTCAAATGAGTATAAACCACTTCACAATTTGATTGTTGAGATAACAACTTAGGTAAATAAGATTTTGAGAAGTACCTATATTAAATATTTTAATTTTAAAATATGTATAGAAAACAATAATTAAAATATTTGAACAATAAGAATTGAATAAATAATAATACAAGCTCTAAAATTATATAAATATATTAATGCTTCATAATTATAATCATGTTTAATTAAAAAACCTAATTAATATAATTCCTAAATGTTTAAAGAAATATTATTTAGAAATATATAAATTATATTTAATTAAGAAATACCTACATCAAATATTATAAATAAAAAATATAAATATCAAAATACCTACATAATTATAAGTATTTTATAATAACAGTTTAAAATACTTACATAATATTAAATTTAATTTTTAATCTCCCTATTTTTTTTTTTTTTTTTGTAGGGAGATTAAATATTACATATTATTCAAGCATTAAATTGGATAAAATATTTAAATCTAAGTTAGGCTTGATAGTTTTAATAAATAAATAGTAATATAAAAACTATATACTTGAATAAAATAAATTACCTACCACTATTTTTGTTTTAATTAAAAATATATAATAATGTAGGTACATAGAAGGTATTTATAGAATATAATACTACTAGGTAATTCTATTTAGGGACCCGGTGGCCAAGTATAATGTTATAAAAGTTGGTATATTATTAATTTTTAAATTTTAAAATAAGTCTGATACAATATCTAACTTGTATATAAACAGTAAATTGATAACAAACTATATTACAAATGGCTAAATAAATATAAAATAATACATGCATATACCTACAAGTTACAGTCTACAATGAGTAAGTACCTACTAAGTCGTCTATAATAATGATGTCTTACAAAAATCAAATTTATTATTATGTGTGCTAAAATACTTACATTAAATGACATTTTGTTATAGGTAACTACTGCTCAGGTATATTTAAATATATGTTATAGATTATTTATGTCAAAACATGACAATTTCGATGAGAACTGAGAAAATGCACCTTACTACAACTATTAAGAATAATAATACCGTAAATTACTGACATTGTCATGAACACAAATGGAACTCGGAATCGATATTAATTTATTTAGAACTAATGTGAAGAAAGATTTAAAATTCGAAAAATAATCGTAGCGGCAAAACAGCCTTCCGACCAGCAGACCGGCAGCGAACACCGAATCGCCGCAATGGTGACTGCCGAAGTGCCGACCGGCGTGAACTGCGATCTCCCGTCTGCGACGTGCGAGACGTGTCGACCGGGACCGACCGGACCAACGATAGCGGCACCGGCCAGAGTGTGGACGAGTACGATAAACCGATTCCGTAGACCGTGTGGAGATATATAGATAATATTATGTATATTGTATATTTGTGTAATGTACATCACTAATGTTCGGAAACGTTTTCCGGTGATGTCATTGACTTATACAGTGTAGCCACTACGACTGACGAGATATCGGTCGATGGTCGCGTGGAAAAGTCGTTTTGATGATGACGATTTTGTTTTTTTCCAAATGAATAACGAGTAACGACTGCATAACGACGTTCACCGTAACATGTCCAAGGAATAAGTTAAAAGTTTAAATTTTTAAAGTTATGAGGAATGAAAATAATAATTCCTTAAACTATGGACGTCCACGTCCGATAACATAAGGACAGCGGACCGTAAAAAGCACAAAACTACAAACTATTCGACTACATGATTTACAGGATCGTAAATACGGTCGAACCGATATGGTCACCGTGCAATCGTTATTCGTCACGAGCATAGACAATAAAGTATAGACATAAAGATAATTATCTACATATACTTAGTATAACATATTAATAAATGTCAAATCGTCAATGGTCGCCACTCACGAGTGTTGCTAATTCGCAAGTAAATCGCCGGTCGAAACGTCACTCGTCAATTTATCCCTCCCACTACCCCACACACACACACAAACAACATACCCCTCAACCCGCAAACGCCGCAATACCACTTGCACAAATTTTGTTGATTTCTTGAAGCAGTGGTCGAACGGGTTACGCGACGCCAATGCAGCGCGCTCTCGCGGAATCGACGAGCTTCTCTCGGCCAGCTCATTTTGTCATTTCCGACAACGACGCAATGGTAAAAGTTTACTGTTGGATGACGGTTTGTGTGCGCTCCACTTGTAGTTTCCCGACCGCACAGGCACCGAATTCCCGTAGACGACCGTCAAAAATGGCCGTCGCTTTTCTCGTATGATCTCGCCCGCTCCGTATCACGTTTCGTGTCGGTCACGATAACGTCATCTCTGCGTCGCATTCGTCCGCGCCCGTTTCGATTTCAAAATATGCATTACTCCAGCGGCAATCATCACGCCGACCGTCTTTGAATTCCGTTGCGCGACCCCATCGCTCCTGAGGCATGACTATCATAGTATTCCTCATCGACACCTCAGCGTCCATGTGCCAGCGGACCTACATGGGTGGCCGGCCGACGCTTTTGGATATCGCCAAAGGAGCTGTCGAGTCCTTTGTCAAGGTTTGCGCCTCGGGCCACCCGCGCGTCATCCTCGTCGGTTCATTTGCATGTCGCAATGAACCGTCGGCCCAAGTGATTATTTTATTTACATTTTTTTTTTCGTTTTATTTTGATATAGGTGAGACAGCGATCTTCGGAGAGCCGAGGTGATAGATACATGTTGTTAACGTTTGAAGAACCGCCAGCCAACATAAAGGTACCTATAGGATACCAATCAACATGTCATATGTCTTATTATTATATGTTTAATCTATAAAAAATTTCTAAATAAGATCATATTTTTTTTTTAATGGGTCATTGGTTTATTTTGGACTAATTGATGGAACTTATAATTCACTATGGGCTAAAACAACCCAATCTGGCGTTGGTATCAAAGAATTATGTATTCATCAAACTATTGTTAATTTCTTGATATAAGCTGTTTGTTATTATATTAATCGTAATAAATATAATACCTAATGACACAACTGAAAACAAATTTTGGAGGGAAAGTCAACTTTTTTTTTTTTTAATTTAGACGGGTGCTGGACACTTCCTTTTTTCATTCAAAATATAAAAACTCTTTATTCTCCTTATTGCTGTTTTAATGAAAATATAAAACTATTAATATATTGGTCAATGGACACTATTCACTGCTAAAATGTTTTTAATTTTTTAAAAAAAAAAGGAAGGGATCCAAGAATTTCTTGAAATTTTCTATTGGTATTTTAAATTTTTTAAAAATATTAAATTGAATCATACATCCCTTTAAATAAATATATGTTTTAAAAAAACAGAGCTTAAACCTTAAATGTATTAAGGTACTCATTTTTAGTTATTAAAAACATTTAATGTTAAACCTTGAATTGAATTAATAACTTTAATAATACCTTATTAAATTATTATAACAAATATTTATTTTGAATAAATATCTCAATGTTTTATTTAATTAAATAATGATTATCATAGTTCTGTGATTGAATATCCTTTTCAAATTTCAATTAAAGCTAGGTACTGCTATATAATTACCTATTTATATAGATATTATATTATTTCTGTTATCACTTGTTGAGAAATTTATGAGTTGTATAAATTGTTTTATATAATTGTGTTTTTTATTAAATTTTAGGCTGGTTGGAAAGAAAACATTGGTGCATTTATGAACCAGTTGAAAAATTTACGCTGTGCTGAAATGACTACTTTGGGCCTAGCACTAAAAAATGTATTTGATATACTCAATATAAATCGTATGCAAAGTGGTATAGACACTTATGGTCAGGGTCGTTCTCCATTTTTTTTGGAACCATGTATCATTGTAGTTATAACAGACGGTGGGCGCTTATCAAATGCATCAAATGTAGTTGATGAATTTAACCTACCCATGACAAACCCCATACCTGGGTGGGAGATGACTAGAGAACCATTTCGTTGGGATCAAAGATTATTTTCTTTAGTGTTACGAATGTCTGGCACACCAACTGTAGATCGTGATACTGGACTAGTTGCCAATGATACATCTCCTATTGATGCTATGTGTGAAGTAACTGGAGGTATTAAATTTATTTTTAATTCAAATTTTAAAAGAATTTTATTATAAAAGTTATAATTTGTAAACAGAAAAATATTTGTTATGTGTGTAATTTTTTTGTATTAGGTCGATCATATTGTATCACTTCACAGAGGGTACTAATGCAATGTATTGATAGTTTGGTGCAAAAAATACAAAGTGGTGTAGTAATAAATTTTGAAAAAATTGGTCCAGAACCTTTACCAATAACTGATAAAGAAAATGGAATGGATATAGACATTAGTTATGAAGAATTTGGGAAAATAGGCTTTGGAAATACCGATCATATAAATCATCAAAATGGAGTACTATTGTGCAAATAAATTATAATTCATTTAATTTATGATTAATATTAAATTTTTATTTAGAATAAAGTTAATGGTATACCCAATATTGTTCAACCACCATCCAATGCTTGGCATAATTGTCGTAAACTAATACATGTTCCAAAATCTGCTCAAAAAGGATTTCCTATGGGATTTTGGCCTATCCCTGAATCATATTGGCCTGAAAATACAATGAATTCTTTGGTAATTACTATTAACTACTATCATACGTATTAAATTTATTTATCTTCTATTCTACTTTCAAATAAATAAAATGTTTATTTGTTATAGCCACCAAGATGTGCTCACCCTACAGTTAAATTTTCCTGTGTCAATCAAGAACCTATGGTGATAGAGAGCTTACCTTTTGATAAATATGAATTAGAACCATGCCCACTAACGCAATTTATTTTATCAAGGAAACAACCTACACTTTGTTGGCAGGTAATTAATATTAAACTCAAACATTAAAGTTTAAAATAAATTAATTTTTACTATCCTAATATTTTAGGTTTTTGTTGCTAACAGTTATAAAACTCCAGAAGTGATGCATCCATTTGGTTACTTAAAAGCCAGTACAACTTTATCCTGTGTTAATCTTTTTGTATTGCCTTATAATTACCCATTACTCTTACCTATTCTTGATGAATTGATTAAAGTGCATAGATTAAAACAAACTCCTGAATGGCGAACTCAATTTCAAGCTTATTTAAGGAGTACACCAGGATATTATAATGCTGTAAATAATTTAAACATATTACTTTTTATTAAGTTATTTAATATTATTAAAATTAATCTAATTTGTAGCCTTTAAGAAGAGCATTAACAAGAATGGGTGTGCCTAGTACTGTAGTGACTTCATTAGTGCCAGACACTGCAGACAATGCATCATTAAGCTACTCTGTATTAAGTTATTTAAAACGTCTTAAAACCCAAGCCAAAACAGAATATGATAGGTATTTGTATAACAAAAAACAAATTTTTTTAACTTAATTAAACTGAGAATATATTTTTTATGTAATAGATTATGCACTGAAGTTACTAACAAACAAACAGCTAAAACAAATTTAAATTTGGCTGATTATGTACGTGTAAATCACATATCGTTGCTCAAAAAAGATATGACAACAAATCCTCAACTACAAAGTAATAAAAACATTAATTTTAATGAAATTAAGTTAATTTTATTTTTATAATTAATTTTAGATAAATTCATTCATCTGCGAGAACAATTAAACGACTTTAATAACTATGTAGTAGGTTCAGCTAAAAGAAAAAATGTAGAATGTAACAAAACTGGTGGTTCTGGTTTTCGTAATCCGTTCGACATATCAAGAAGTAAACTTTTAGAAGTAGTCAAAAACATGCAAAATAATTTTTCTCAAACCAGATTCTTTGAAGATGGTGAGTAAATTGATAATTAAAACAATATTTTTTATTTCATTTATATATTATATAATATATTTAATTAGATCTGGTACATTCAATGCCTGTAAGTCAAATGGGTAACTATCAAGAATATTTAAAACGCATGACATCACCACTCCGAGAAGTTGAATCTATGCCTGTTAGACAACACATGTTTGGAAACCCTTTCAAAATTGATAAAGTTAGTGTTACATGTATAACTTATTTTCCTATATATTTTATTTTATAAGTGTCTTTTTCAACAGAGAATGATGGTAGATGAAGCTGATGTAGACATGGTTGGAGCAGGAAGTGGATCATCAAGTCCTAGAGCTGGATCAAAAAGAGCATTAGATAGCAGTCCATCACGAAGAAAACCGGGACCTTTACCACGACATGTGTGTGCATCACCTCGACCCAGATCACCATCACCTGCCCCTTTCAGTCCTATTAATTCAATAGTGGAAACTCCGCCTATACTTTTACCTAATGGAGGAGAAACAGGTTTGACTTGAATAACATAATTTTCTTTTCTACTTTTTATTTCAATAAGAAAACTTATGAGATAAGTAATAAAAAAATGTATATCTACTTCTACTTTTTTCATATAAGTATGTATCGTATAAATTATTAATATTCAAAAAATAATAATGATAATATCTCGATGAAAGTACATATAATATAATTATTTTATTTTATTCTTTAAAACCAAGTAAAGATAATATTTTCTAAAATTATTGACATTTTGTTTTCTTACAATTTTAGATGAAGAAACTCAAATTTCAGTTAATGGTGAATGTTACCCTAGGACTATGTGCCCATCACCTCCACCACCAATACTTGAACCATATGAAAATAATTTTAATGATGATACCGATGATGACGAGATTGTGCCAAACAATATATGTAACCATGTTCCAGTAATTCCAGAAGGAAATGCTGTTCGTCAACACTTGTTAACGATAACCGCTAATATGAATCAAGAAATTGATGAATTATCCAAACAAGAGTTGTTAGACATTAAACAACACAATGCAAAAGTTAGGAAACTTTTATTCATTGAAGTTAAACGTCCTGGTCAAAGTAAGTATATTTCATATTTAAATGGGGCGTCATTCGCCTTCTGAAAAATTGTGAGTAAATAATAAATATAAATACATAGTAAAAATAATAGTCGGATATTTTTTACTAATAAAACAATGCTTTGCTTTTTTTACATTTTTCTTTTCAGATTATACAGCATTATTCCATTGTTTGAGTACATTAAAAGGTCCAGCGTCTATCCAATTGACCTGTGTTAATGACATTATTGCTGAAGCCCTTAGGTTTAAGAGAAAAAAATTAGTAAACAAATTGGAGGAGTTTAGAAAATCATATATGCGAATTCCAGCTGCAGCCAGATGATAAAAAAAAAAAAAATAAGATATGGATTGTAGGCCTTATTTTTATTATTTTTTCCTCTTTAATATCATGTTGATCTACTGATACTACCTGATGTGCAAAAATATAACATCTATGTGAAATGCTACCGACATGCAAACCATTTTTGTAATAAAAATAACTAGGCGTAATTTATATAATGGAACAGGATAACATTTATTTAGTTCCTTTTCTATTAAAAGTTAAATATCTGTCTTCTATTTTTCCATGATACTATTATTATTTTGTAAAATGGTGTATACATTTGAGAAAATATTTTTCAATTCCATTATTGAATGTTTTTGTTCAATCGTTTATAATTTTTTTTTTTTCGCTTCTTGCTATCAATTAAACCAGTTACCCAATTCGATACTCGGTTTTCAATAAAATCAATGCATTTTTATTTCTAGAATTACTCTTAGAATACCAACAAAACATTTTTTTACAAATGCCGCTTAAATAATTAAATTAGTGTAAATTGTAATTGCATTCTAAATAATACATCTTATCCTTAAAAGTAAATCTTATATAATATTATGATAAAAAATTTTAAATACAATTGTTATACTCTATTCCAAATGAGAATAAACCTCTTTTATGCACATAGGTTGAGGCCCCAAATGATGTCACTCCCTCGGGCAATGGCAAGTTGATTTAGAATGGCTACCCATAGTGGGAGCAATTGTGGGGAGAAAAAACGTAAACTGCCAGTTTTTGTCTGCTGCCTGAAGCACTCTTGGAATAGAGTATATTATTGAAAAATTTAACAAATAAACAACTTAAATTTTTATAAATAATGTTGATAAGTATAATAAAATCATTAACCATTAGGATTTTTAATTTGAATATTATTTAATTTTATAAAAACAAATTGCTAAAAGCATTAAAATATGTATTTAAAACCAATAAAATTCAGTGAAGACTCTAATATTAAATATTATTTTCAATTTACCATTTAGTTTTTTATAAATATATAGAACATTATATTCTATAGATGCATAATTTTCTTGTCCTTTTATTATACACTTTTATTTGTGTTAAAAATTAATTTATAAATAACTACATTTCAGTTTTATTAATGGATTTTAAGTCATCTCTATGATTTTCAATAAACAAAAAAAAAAATTGGATTTTCAATGTAGGTATTGAAAATAATTTTTTTTTAATAAGTATTTAAATTTTATATTATATGTGGCCATCAATGAGATTTTCAGTAGAAGTTAACAATTTCCTGATCAAAAAGCATATCCACTAGTAATATTTGTATTGATCAATTTGACAAATACAGTGATTATTATCATAAAGCAAAACTATTAATTTAATTAAGCTCCCTAAAGTTTAATATAATATACTGCTTGCCCATCTTCAAATATGTCCTCTTGTTTTTCCGAACAAACCAATACAAATAAGGGTAAGCTTAAAACATATAACTGGTAATATGCTATGCCTGTTTATGTGAACGTAAATAACCTAACTTTTGTAACACAGATTTAAAAATTATGTGGTATTTAGGTTTTAGATCATTGTAAAACAATTTTCATTCAAAATCTATTCAGCAAGTAGCTGACAAACTCATCCATAATAAAATATTACATGTCAGATCATATATTATTATTCTCAATCAAATTTTACGAAAAAAAAAACAATTCTTTTCCTCCGTGATTATATAATTATAATAAATATTATTTGCAATATCACAAAAGCAGCAATTTTGGTACATTTATTTAGTTTATTTTCAAAATTGTAGAAGATATTATACTTATCAAATACTTCATGAGGACTTTATTAGGGGATCTAAGTTTGCGCCGATATCTGTATCAGTATTAGCCCTTAGGGCTAACAAGGATACCTCACCCATATGTATTTTAATCGTTTCCCAAACGTACAACGTAACAAATTTAGGTTAACCTAGTTAAATTTTATTTTATTAGCTTTATTTCTATAGGCTGACCTACAGTTTTTTTCTTATTATTATGTGGCCTCTATTTTGATAAATACAATTTTATTTAAATAAATATGTACGATAATAATATTTTTTTTAAATTGTGCAATACCTATGCAGTGCTCGACTTGGCAAAATTAAAGTAGGAGGACTCTGTTAACTATAAAAAAAAAGAGCGTCCCCATCACTTATTAAACGTTACTAAGCCTTAAAAATAAAAGTAGGGGTACGCTAAAATTTCTGAAAAATTAGTTAGGGGACTCCGTCCTCCTGTTCCCCCCCCCCCCAAGTCGAGCACTGTACCTATGTGATAACATGGTGTATTTTTGTTTCTTTTATAAAAGATAAAATTATTAATATTAGAACAAACCCTAAACAACCTTTTTTGAGAAGAACATTCAGGCTTGGGGTAAAGCACTTTTGAAAAGTATTTGAAATAAATACTCAAAATATATACAAAAAATAATATTCCTAATAATTTTAAAAGATATTAAAAAAAAAAGTAGATACCACTCTACCGTTCATATTAGGTATTGTGTGAATCACTATGTATGTATTAAATTTGAGTTCAATAAAATAAAATCATTTTAGGTATACGAAAAAAAAAATTCATGCTTTTATGTTTACGTACTTATATTACTAATTGTTATACCTCTTTTATATACGCAAGGACATTTTAAAAAAGATTTAGATTAATTTTATGCTACCGCTCTATTTATAGTTGATACTTATTACCATTTATAGTAAAATAAATTGCCTACTTACTATGTATAATAATTTATAGCATTATGATAACAGGCTAAAATTCTAAAAATCGTTTCCGCTAAGAATTGTTTTTTGTCATGCAATGATTAATCACTGAATTCAAATTTAATGTCATGGCACAATCATTACAGTGACCCACTACCTTTTCAATAACGAGGTTGTAATACACTCGACTGTCTCAACTCCTACTAACATCCGTGAATAGTTGCCCTACGACTGTCTGATCAATTCAAAAATGCTAATTTACAAATTCATTTTTTTTTTTTTTTTTGAAAGAAAATGAATTTTACAAGATTATTTGACAGCTCTACGACTTTGTCCGATTAATTCAAAAAATATACTAATCTTTGCAAATTTAATGCAAATAATTGCAAATTGTTTTTTAGAATTTGTAAATCAATATTTTGTAGCAAATTTTAGTTTTTTTCCAGCCTACCGACTTGTCTGATCTATTTAAAAGTCGGTTTGGAATTTGCAAATCAATACTTTTTCGAATCGATTGGACAAATTCAAGGGACTAGCAAAATTACTTGTTAAATTCGCTAAAAAAAAATGTACTGATTTGCAAATTTTAAAAACCAATTTTCAAAATATTAGCATATTTTCGAATCGAAAGGCTGGCAAAATATAATACGATTGTATTGTATTGACTAATAATAAAGGTTTTGTCTTTTTGGTTTTTATTATAAATACCTTTAAATGCTTATTTCATGTGTATGGGCTTAGTTATTTTCTATTGATCCTCACCTCTCCCGCTTATTTAAAAGTTGCGTTTATGCCACTGGTGGTTACCTATATCCATGCATCCGTCCATTATAATTCTCTTACCACGGCCAATTTGCATTTGCGTATTATACTCTCTGCTCTCAGATTGCTGGAAGAAGCACTATATAAGATTCCACGAATGCAATCAATAGATGAGGATCCGTGAACGCATCCAAATTAAATCAAGTTCAATATTATTGTAATGTAATGATAAACATGATTTATCATTTTTTTTTAAATAATAGGTATAACTGGCTTTTGAGTCTTCGTATAGATTTTTTCATCAACTTAACTTTATTTATTTATTAAATACAAACAGATGTTAGCCCAAATTACAAGTGGTACAAGATAACAAAATAGCATGCGGTATAAAGTAGGTATAATAATGAATAAAATATTAAAGAAGAAGTGACGGATCATCATTGGCTAACCTCATCATACAGGTGATGGGCTCGTTTTTAAATAATTTTCTGTGCAATATTGCGGGTGTATAGGAAAGAAACCCTTAGTTAATTAGTGCAAGAAAAGGAGGGTAATCAATAGAACCTATAGGGATCTTATAGAGAAAGGAAAGATTACGAGACTGTTCAATCAGCTAAAGAAGAGTTGAATTTATATTTAAGTTATACTTCATAAACCTTAAAAATATACGCTGTAACCTCTAAAATTGTTTACATGCATCAGTAATCTAAGGATCCTACATAAAATACTGAACCATACTCAACAAATGTCTAACAAATACACGATAAATGGCTTTCAGAGTTAGTGAGTTTTAATTCAGTAGATATTCTTTTAATAAACCCAATACTATCAATGTGAGTAAGAGAACAAACTGACGGAGTAAAAGTAAAACCCAAATCACATATATTGGTATAAACAGATAGGGAGCATTGAGCATGTTATTTTTTTATAGAACCATTTAAAACGTAAGAATAAGTAGCTCTCATATTACGAATTTATAGGAAGGGTGCTTGGGACCCGAAGTACCCACCATTTCACATACTGAACTTTTTCTTATTATAAATTACTTCGATATCAGTTATCACAGCCATAAAAAAATTGTAAAAAATTCCTTAAAAGTGCGCCGGGGCGCTTAAATTCTATGCACGACTCTGGAAGGGAACAAGTATCGTTAACAAATAATGAGAAAATTAAGTATATACATATACCTCAGGCTTAGTATTAAATATATTCATCCATTGAATTTATTAACTAAAAACGAGTTGAACCAAAAAAGAACAGAGTCACTAAATTCTATAGCATGCAATATAGAAATTAGAACCGAATAATTAAATTTTTATATGAAAAAATAGATATGCAATCGAAGGATGACAAAAACGATATGCAATTATTGCAATTAGCTTTTCGGAAGTTGTAAAAAGAATATGAACTATTAAACATAGTAGTAGTGCATATGTTGGAAAAGAGATAAGGAGAGAAAGATAGTAAATATCAGGAAATGGATCAAGTGGATCAAATGGATCAAGAAATATATGAATTGTAACAGAAGCACTATTCACTAATCGGTATCACAAAAAAACCAAAAAATATCTAGCAAATTGTAATCTCCGCTGGGTAAGAAGGTGGATTAGGATGGAAAAGAAAATCAGTCTCAATAGTAGACGTAACATTTTTAAATAAAAGAGATGTGCTTAGAGGAGAAAAATAAGCACTATCAATTATAAACTTAAAGGAACCAATACAAAAACGTTTCAAATAAGTGCTCAACTTTGATTTTAGGAACAACAATTAATTTAAAGAATATATATTTTCGTATACCGATGAGAACTCTATCATATATTTATTGTAATTGAGACTAACTTCACAATTAAAGAAGGAATCGTTATTCAACAAAGTTTCAGTTGAAACAAAAGAAAATCAAAATTTTTACTAGTTACATTACGTTGACAATTAAAAATTTTTATCCGGAGACAATGGAAGTTTTGGTAAAAACCAGAAATTGGCTTGCTATTAGGTAATTAAATTAAAGGTTAGTGATTGGATCCTTCGGATGGAAATTTCTATTACTTAGTTGGTTCAATACGACCTTCAAGAGACCATTGAAAAGGACAATCCGCAATCCAACTTAACCAATTTGAGTTCTATGATTTAGTTCAGAATAGCAATTACGTAGTATAGAACACATTGTAGAGTTTTATTCTTGACAATATGAAAGTTGGATGAGATTATAGAAAAACAGTATTACTTTTCTTGGCCTCGCTGTAAATTAATAGGTAATTGATTTGAAGCATTTTCTTTAGTTTTTAATATTATTTCAATGGATAGTAGTTAGTAGGGTGGGGCTTTACCCAAAGGAATCAACTTATAGTGAGAAAGAACTAGGAAGATTTCCTATAAGAAGTAATTTAATTTTCTCAAAAGATAATTTGTCATCAGTGATACGCTGGGAAGTAGATTCAGAGAATGATTCTGGTAAACTGTATACTAGTACATTAGTAACATATTTCCCATTAATTATCGGTGGCGTAGCACAAATAACTTGGTGAGCCTATAGGAGTTGAAGGCATCCTTAAAAACAGAAATTAAATTATTTAATAGTGATCCTATACAACAAGTCTGATTTTAGAAGTTAGTAAAAAAAATTATAGTAATTGTTTTGTTACTTACAAATTTATTTAGTATAAAATATCATTGTATACTTAAAAACGACTTTTCAATCTTTTATTTAATGAAAAATATACTCTTAGATGTGCTTGGGAGGCAGGACCCCACTTGAATACACTTCTGATTACTCCTCATTTATGAGTAATGTTTTCATCTGGCATAATTTTAATGTTCCGGTGTTATGCCAATAAATCCTCAGTACGTAGTGTAAATAGTAATAACTAATAATAGTAACTCCGTCTGTAGTGTCTTGTTGGAGTTATGAGGAATGAGGTTAAAACACATACACGATACACCAAATAAAAGGTTTAATATGTATATATTAGAATCTATTTAAACGTCATACCAATATGATTTACATTCTGCTGTCATTCGGAATGTTTGGAGGCTAGCCTTTACAGCTTGCTGGCCGTCAGTCAGTGATCACCGTCATGGACCAGTTAGTTGTTACTGGACATCACTAAATAAAATCCCAGCTCGTACGTCCAGCCGGCTCGATTCCCGTCCGCCTATCTCATAACTCGTGATTCGGTGAGATTGTTTATACTATTTTCAATGAATGTAATTTTCTTACATGTACTTCCTTTTTGTTTTCTTGTTGTTTGTGTGGTCTTTCGGATTGCTAGTTAGTTGTCAATTTGAGTATTTTTTTTATTATTTCCAAAAATGTATATAAATCTGAGTGATGTATATAAAATAACGAATTGTACTTGGAATGAAAACTTTCACAAGCATTTGTAATCCTTTTAGAACTACTTGTCATTTCAGCCCACATAGAAATAAGAAATATTGCTTCAGAATCTATATAATTTTCTGTTAAATAATTCATAAATTTGTTGAATTTTTGATTTCCCGGAATTATA
>JACXSJ010003428.1:0-24454 GCA_014851325.1 Pentalonia nigronervosa | reverse complement strand
GCTAATGTCTACCGATTGTTGTCCTATTTGAGATGGTTTTGAATATCCGTGTAAATCCATAGATTGTTGACCGCCTTCTTCATGTGTTTGTGTTGAAAATGACTCTATTTTTTCAAACTTTTGATTAGTTGGTTTTTTTGGTATATTTAGGTTGCTAATGTCTACAGATTGTTGTCCTATTTGAGATGGTTTTGAGTATTCATGTAAATCTACTGATTGTTGACCAACCTCTTCTTGTGTTTGTGTTGAAAATGACTCTATTTTTTCAAACTTTTGATTAGTTGGTTTTTTTGGTATATTTAGGTTGCTAATGTCTACAGATTGTTGTCCTATTTGAGATGGTTTTGAGTATCCGTGTAAGTCCACAGATTGTTGACCGACTTCTTCATGTGTTTGTGTTGAAAATGACTCTATTTTTTCAAATTTCTGATTAGTTGATTTTTTTGGTATATTTAGGTTGCTAATGTCTATAGATTGTTGTCCTATTTGAGATGGTTTTGAGTATTCATGTAAATCTACTGATTGTTGACCAACATCTTCTTGTGTTTGTGTTGAAAATGACTCTATTTTTTCAAACTTTTGATTAGTTGGTTTTTTTGGTGTATAAAGGTTGCCAATGTCTACCGATTGTTGTCCTATTTGAGAAGGTTTTGAGTATCCGTGTAAGTCCACAGATTGTTGACCGACTTCTTCATGTGTTTGTGTTGAAAATGACTCTATTTTTTCAAATTTCTGATTACTTGATTTTTTTGGTATATTTAGGTTGCTAATGTCTATAGATTGTTGTCCTATTTGAGATGGTTTTGAGTATTCATGTAAATCTACTGATTGTTGACCAACATCTTGTGTTTGTGTTGAAAATGACTCTATTTTTTCAAACTTTTGATTAGTTGGTTTTTTTGGTGTATAAAGGTTGCTAATGTCTACCGATTGTTGTCCTATTTGAGATGGTTTTGAGTATTCATGTAAATCTATTGATTGTTGACCAACCTCTTCTTGTGTTTGTGTTGAAAATGACTCTATTTTTTCAAATTTTTGATTACTTGGTTTTTTTGGTGCATATTGGTTGTTGATGTCTACAGACTGTTGTCCTATTTGAAATGGTTTTGAATATCCTGGCAAGTCTACTGATTGTTGACCTACTTTTTCTTGTGTTTGTGTTGAAAATGATTCTATTTTTTCAAACTTTTGACTATTTGTTTGTTTTTGTGTGGAAAAATTATCCATATTAACTGGTACTTGACCAACTGGTGAAAGATTTGAATTAATTGTTTGTTTAAATCCTTGATTTGGTAAGGAAGTACTACATCTCTCATCACAGTTAATTTGATCTTTTGTTTTATGATCAAATGAATTGCCTTTAATCGGACCAGCGGTTTCTGATGATTGTTTTTTATTATTAAATACTTGAGAATTAATTGGGCCGTTTGGATCTAACGTATATTTTTGGTTGTTAAAAAATGTGTTGTAGCCATTGAATTTTTCTGTTTCCCCTTGTGTAAATTTTTGTGGCAAATATGTATTTTTCTCAGTAGTTGTGTTTTTAATTAATGTTAGATGAGGACCAATTACACTAGATGATGAATATTCTTTTTTGAAACTTTTTGAATATCCATTTGGAAATTGTTTAGTTTCTTCAAATTCTGTTATATAGCCATTTTGACCATCATTATTGGTAACAATTTCTTTTTTTACCTGAGTAATAGTGTTTCCATTCTGGTCTTTAAATGTTGATATAACTCCAGGTACATTCATCAAACTTTGATCTACTGTAGATTTATAATTTGATTTAATTCCTATGTTTTCTACATTAGTAGGTATTGATTGTCCTTGAAAATTTTGGAAAGTTTGTCCATATGAATTCAACTCTCCATTTGATATCTGTTCACTATTATAGTATTTTTCTGTGTTAAACGGTTTTTGAACAAATGTTGTAGGTTGAGATCCTATTACACTAGATGATGAATATTCTTTTTTGAAACTTTTTGAATACCCATTTGGCAATTGTTTAGTTTCTTCAAATTCCGTTACATGACTATTTTGACCATCATTATTGGTAACAATTTCTTTTTTTACCTGAGTAACAGTGTTTCCATTCTGGTCTTTAAATGTTGATATAACCCCAGGTACATTCATCAAACTTTGATCTGCTGTAGATTTATAATTTGATTTAAATCCTATGTTTCCTACATTAGTAGGTATTGATTGTCCTTGAAAATTTTGGAAAGATTGTCCATATGAATTCAACTCTCCATTTGATATCTGTTCACTATTATAGTATTTTTCTGTGTTAAACGGTTTTTGAACAAATGTTGTAGGTTGAGATCCTATTACACTAGATGATGAATATTCTTTTTTGAAACTTTTTACATACCCATTTGGAAGTTTTTTACTCTCTTGGATTTCAAATGCATGAGTGTTTTGGCCGTTTTCCTTATTATAAGTTTCTTTTTTAACCTGAGTCACAAGATTCCCATTTTGATCTCTATATGTTGTGGTAATACCGGGAGTACTTTTCAAGCTTTGGTCAACTGCTAAACCTGACTGTAAATTGAATTTGGTTTCCATATTTCCGTAATCTGGGTTTGAAGAAAATGATGATTCATGGTGTAAAGATTCACTTTGTTGATAATCAGATGAAGTTGTTTTTAATCCATTTAATATTGGACTGGCAGTTATTGATAATCCAAGACATAAAAGCAAATATAATTTGCAAACCTGAAACGTTAATATTAATTATTAATTATTTTTTTTAGTAAACATTAAATTATAACGTATAACATTTCAATAATGACTAAATTAAATTAATTCTTACTTTAAACGTTGTTTGCATTTTTTAATTTAAATTACTTAAACTAATAAATTTAAAATAATCGTTGTATTAAATACCATTCACATAAACTTGATTGACAAAAGTTAAACTTGTTGAATGATTAGAGTTAAAGAATCTGCTTGAATTTATATAATACACTGGCGTGTTTATTTGTTAAAGACTAAAAACCCAATAAATTGTAATCATGAATTACGAGGAAATGGAAAATAGTTGTACTGTTTAGACCTTGAACTGTTATAGATAACCTTAACCCCTAAGTTGCTGAGAACGATGTTTTATACATAATCCATTCAATTATAAATAACAATAATACATTTTTTACTTCATATTTTTATATTGATATTATTACTTATTTTATTATATATTCATAGGCAGAATTTGGGTCACATTTTATGGCGGTAGCTTACATTTTTCTAATAAAACCTTTATTTTAATAGACAAACAAATTTAATATTCTTAGAGGTCATAAGTAATATTTCAAGCACTACCTAATCTCATCTATAATTAAAAAATTGTAAAATTAAACCACAAAACATTGACAAGGAAATTAGTATGGATCACTTTATGTAATAAAATTTGATATTTTGTACACAGTTATTTAAATCATAATCTTTACTATAGTTTTGAAAACTATATCTAGGAATTTATTCATTACCTTAATTTTTATAAGAAACTTAAAATTATAATAATAATACATCATTGCTTGCGCTAATATTAGAAGAGTAAAGTTATGTATTTTGAAAATTTTTTTAAAAAACAATTTTCTGTATTTTTGTTGCATATTTTTAGAACATATAAATCTGAACCCTAGATTATTAATTAAATTTATTAGTATTTCTTTTATTATTTCTATTTTTAATTGTACACTCTATAGATTGTAAATGTATTTTTATTATTATGCTTACATAGAGGTTGTTGTAAGAAAAAAAAATAATTTTAATCATTGAATTAAAATTGTAATAATTTTAAATTTCTATCATGTATGATAATTAATGTTAATTTTACACCTTTACGACAACCATTAAATTTGTATATCTGTTTCATAATCTTATTAAATGATAAAATATTATCAGTATATTATTTGAGTATTTAAATTTATTAATATAGTATAATATAAATATATAAATAGGCCTTTAGACCTTGATCAAAAACTTTTTTATGTATTACAATTTTTTTGATATAGGTAATTTTTTTTTAATTTAAAATAAAATATTTTTATTTGAGTAATGACCCTAGTGACTTTGACTAATATCATGTCCTTGTATTTAATTCTTATGTTTACGTTTTATAATACTTTATCTGTTTGTTCAGCCTTAAAATGAAAATGTGAAATCCCAGGTTTCAGTTAAAAAGATAATGTTATACAATGAATACATTTTAATCTTTGGTGGTATTACCTTGAACTCATATCTTGGGGTTTTTCAATTTAGAAACCTTTAACGACTGTTCGTTTTTTCAATCGTCAAGATTATTATACTGTCCATGGTCAAGATGCTACTTTTGCTGCTAAAGACTTTTACAAAACAAATCATTCAATAAAAATTATTGGGTCAGGTAATACTTTTAGTAATCAGTTATTAAGTATAAAGTTATTAAGTATTAATCATTCTTAAATAAAAAATTAATTTTATTAATTTAGACAATGATACGCTGGAGTCATTAATATTCAACAAAGCTAATTTTGAAGCATATATAAAACAATTGTTGTTGGTTAATCATTACAGAGTAGAAATTTTTGTCAACAAAGGTGGAAAATGGGCTCTAGATTACAAAGTATGATTATTTTTAATAATTTTTCTCTATAAAATCTTACATTTTTCTGATGTAATTTAATTTTTCAGGGTTCGCCAGGTAACTTATCTCAGTTTGAAAATCTACTGTTTGAAAATGTGGAACAGATTGAAGCGAATATTGTTATTGCTTTGAAGCTAAGCTCTGACTTCAGAAATAACAAGGTTTAATCAACCCTATACACAAACAACTTGATACTTAATAATATTTTTAATAAAAACAGTATTATTTACATTTATTTTAAATGTTTTAGATAGTTGGATTTGGAGCAGTAGATACTGTAGAAAATAAATTTCAACTGAGTGAATTTACGGATGATGAATATTTTTCTCACACTGAATCGATAGTAATAAAAGTTTCTCCCAAAGAATGTATTCTTATGACAGACAGTTACAATCCTGATGTGGAACAATTGAAAAAAGTAGTAGAGCGTTGCGGAGTGCTTGTGACAATGAGGAAGAAATCTGATTTCAGCACAGATACATTGATACAGGATTTAAACAAGCTTATTGTGTTCGAAGAAGGACAACAACCAAATGCCCATATTTTACCTCAGTTACGACTTGAAATTGCTTCTGCTGCAATAGCAGCAGTTATAAAATACCTCGAAGTGTGTTATATCCTTATATAATTTATGCAGAGTGATTCATTTAATAAACTCATATTAGTTCAAAAAATACTAACATTTTTGAAAATAACCCAAATAAATAATTTTTTTAACATAATTTTAATTTGTAACAAAAGAACATTTTTGGGAAAAAATTATCAAGAAATCATTTTTTAAGTTTTACTCTTTTAATTGATAAAATTTTTTATTTCATATTCTAAAATAGAATAATATTCATAGTATATTATTCTATAAAAATTATAATTTATACAAGTAGTTTATTAATTATATCTTATAAATATTTTAAGTGATGAGCAGAGTAGTGAACTAACATTTTGCAGTATATACTAGTATCATACTTCACTCTGCTCATATAAACTTAAAATACTTGTCTAAAATTTGATTTTTATTTATTGAAATACTCCAAAAAAATATTATACTTAGAAATAAGGAATTAAAAATTGTTAAAAAAATTTTTTTTAACTACAAGATTTTGAAAAAATAAAATATTTTCTAAATTTTAATACTTTATAGTCTTTGAAATAATGATTGTTTTATGTTAAATTGATCACTCTGGGTATATATATATTGTTTAAAAAAACTTGTTTTATTATGTATTAAAATTGTGAATTACAGCTATCATCTGATTCGGATAATTTAAATCAATACACTGTCGATAATTTGGGATACGACAAATTTGTTCATTTAGATAGTGCTGGTGTTCAAGCACTTAACCTGTTTTCCAATTCCGGTAGTATGTCTAAAAATGATTCTATTCTTGGAATTTTTAATAAATGTCGATCATCACATGGGCAAAGGTTAGTTGTATTTCTTTTGAACAAGTCTAACGTTAAACCATACATACTCGCAAAACAAATTTAAAATTTCAATAATCCAATATTTAGATTGTTAACTCAGTGGATTAGACAACCGTTGAGGGATTTGAATAAAATTAATGAACGTTTGGATATTGTTGAAACCCTTGTTATGGATACAGATATTCGACAACAACTACACGATCAACATTTACGCACAATACCAGACCTCCAAGCTCTTATGCGAAAGATTCAAAGAAAAAAAGCCAACTTACAAGACTGTTATAGGTAATAGAAATATTTTTTGATGAAATAAAATGTTCAGTTATAACTAAAGGGTTGAATGTTATACATATGCATGTTTTTTTATTTAAATAATAAAAGTTGACAAGTAGGATGGAAGAATAGGATAACTTTAAGAATGGTAAAATTTATATGTTACACATATTTGCATATTTAAAACTTTTTTCTTTTAATGTACATTTTTGTTATTTTAGTGTTTTGAGTTTTTAACCAAATTTGGATATTTTTAGGCATATAATTACATGTTAAATCAACAATAAAAAAGAATATTTATTTTGTACAATTTATGATTAATTAAATTTTAATACAGAAATCAGAAGTTGGGAAGTACCTGAAATTAGTGATGGGAATAATCGAATGATTAGTAATCGAAAAAAAAAAATAATCAAATGATTAGTATTCGAAAACAAAATAATCGAATGTTTAGTAAACTAAATAAAAATAATCGAGTATTCGAATGATTCATGATATACATTGCTTGAACTGGTTATATAAATAATTAAATGATAATCTACAAGTGTTAAATGTATTTTTAATCCAAATATTTAAACGTATTATACCGAATAACAATTAGAGTGGCAATTACCGATACCGGAAATTAAATATTTAAATCAATGATTAAAATAAATAATAATACAATACATGGATAGTCGCATTCTTAATTTAGTACCCAATGACTTAAATCTAAGTATAACAACAAAGGAAAGTAAATATTACAATTCATTAGAAACGGGTATACGGGTAGGAAAAGTAAAATTGAGATAAGAAAAGCATTCGATTATTTTTATTACTAATTTTGATCATTCGAATAATTTTATTCGATTATTTTATTATTTGAATGATTTTTAAAATAATCGAAATGATTCGATTATTTCATTCGATTATTCCCATTACTACCTGAAATATATTTAAAAATGTTAATGTATATGCTTTTGGGTAACTTAAAACTGTATATAAATTCATATACTAAACATTTTCGATATGTCTATTTTTGATTTAAATCATTTATATCTGGTTATTGATGTTTTAGTGCAGAAATATATAATATTTAATTTATGTTTTTTACAATTTAAAAGCATATTTTCTTATATTTTAGTGCATATTTTGACGTTTTATTAGCATATAATTATGTTTTATAGGGTAAATTATAGAACAGGAATGACCAAACTTTTTTTGATTAAAATCTATTGAGAATATATATTTTCTTTGAAGGTCAATTAACATAAAAAATATTTTTTTTATTTTATGTCTCACTAATATTAATATGATAAACGTACTTATATAAATAATACAGTTTAATTGTAAAGCATCTAAAAATTAATGTTACATATTATAATCTGGGGAATAGTGGCTTGTACTGCTAAACAAAAATACTGCTCAAAATTATCATCAAAAAATGTATCTTGATATTCAGCTTTTATAACTTTAATGTGAGAAAGTGCCATTTCATACAAACCAGTTAATTCGAAATATGTGTGTAACTGTATTTATTAAATATATAATAATAAGCTCTATCAAAGGGAGATTGACTTTGAAATTGTCCGAGGTCAGCCATTTGGCCGCCTCTATTATAGAGCATGTATTAAACTTTTTTTGTGCATTTAAGGTTTGGCTTTAGTCATTACATTTGTATAATTTTTATAATTGTCTATATAATTTAGGATATATCAAGCAATACAAAAGCTTCCAGACCTTATCCAAACACTAAGCAATTCAGATAATAAGACTTTAAATAGTGTAGTTACAACTCCGTTAAAAGAACTTGTCAACGATATGAATAAATATCAGGCCATGATTGAGGAAACAATAGATTTAAAACTGGTCGAACGAGGTGAGTTTCTCATACAATCTGGATTTGATGACGAACTACAAGAAATGAGAAATCAAATGGATGACTATGAATCAAAAATTAAATCAAATTTGACCAAAACTAATGGAGCATTAGGAATTTCTGTGAAATTGGATTCAAATTCACAGTATGGATTTTTCTTCAAAGTGTTGTTAAAAGTAATTTAGATAATAAGTATTAGTAATTATAACAGTAATTTAGTAATTAAAAGTAACTTACTGTTTATGGTATTGTTGATATTTAAACATAATTTTCAATATCATATGTTACAGGATGCTAAGACCGTCTCAAATAATAAATCATACGAAGTTTTAGATACCACTAAAGGTGGGGGTATGCGCTTTCGATCATCTAAACTAACTGAACTTAATACAGATTATCAGGGTATACATAAAAACTATTTGGAACATCAAAAGTCTATTGTAGTTGAAGTCATCCAAACAGCTAGTATGAAAAATTTTAAATTTTAAAAAAATCCCTGAACTACCTATTTAATCATTGATAATATGTAGGTAGTTACAGTGCAACCATACTAAACCTAAGCCGAACTCTAGCACAATTAGATGTTTTAACGAGCTTTTCTATGCTGGCGGCCAGTTCTTTGCGTCCATACGTAAGACCGATTTTACATCCTCAAGGTACTGGTTTGTTAGACTTAAAACAAGTGAGACATCCTTGTGTTGAGGTACAAGATTCAGTGTCTTACATACCTAATGACGCTTACTTTAAACAAGGTTAGTTTAGTACAATGCACATATTTTATTATTTAGTGACATTTAATTGATATATATATAATATTTTATAAATTAAATTTCAGGAAAATGTACATTTAATATAATAACTGGTCCAAACATGGGCGGAAAAAGTACTTACATCAGAAGTGTTGCTGTGACTATTTTTATGGCACACATGGGAAGTTTTGTGCCATGTGACGTTGCTGAAATTAGCGTGGTTGATGCTATTTTAGCTCGAGTTGGAGCAAATGATTCTCAGATTAAAGGATTATCTACCTTCATGGTTGAAATGATAGAGACTGTATCTATACTTAAAGTGTGTAAGCCATCAAAATAAAAAATCTTAAAATATCTATAAACATAATTTACTTTATGTATTCAATTTAGAGAGCTACTTCAGAATCATTAGTGATAATTGACGAATTAGGTAGAGGTACATCGACTTATGAGGGTTGTGGAATTGCCTGTGCTATTGCAGAGTAAGTGAGACCCTGTTTTTTTTCCGAAACAAAATAATAATATTAATAGTATAAATTAACAAAAACAAAACATACAATTTTATTAAAGCTGGGAAAATTATTTTATATTATATAGACGTTTGGCAACTGAAACCAAAGCATTTACTTTATTCGCCACTCATTTTCACGAGTTAACTAAACTTCATGAGACTATACCAACAATCACCAATAAACATGTGTCTGCCGTTACAACAGATGATAGTCTAACACTATTGTACCAAGTGCAACCAGGATCATGCGATAAAAGTTTTGGTATTCATGTTGCTACCATGGCAAAATTTCCAAAAAATGTTATTCAAGTATTTACTTGTCTCATTATAATCAACATTTTCTATTTTTTTGTAATAATTAATAATTTTTCATTATTTTAAATTCATTAGGACGCTGTAAAAAAACTTGCTTTGTTAGAAAATTTTCAAAATAATCAAATAACAGAAGACAATCAAAAAGTATTTAAAAATGCTTTATGTTTAAAAATTAGTACTCACAAATTTGATCATTTTTCAGGAAATTAACGAAGTTGATAAAGAAAAATTTCTGAACGAATGCAAACGCTGTGCACAAGAGTGTATTTCATCAGACGATGAGTTGTTTAATTGCATAAAAAAACTGAGAACTGAGTTCCTATAATATTACTATTACATTTACGATTAAAATTAATTTATATTTTTTTTTCATACAGCCAATATCTATTTGTTTATTAATTAATAACTATATTGTTTTCATTCATTTCGGTAAAGATAAAATTAATATTTTGTATGCATCAAATCATAAACATTAACTTATTTGTGTTTATCAATTAAATTAAATTATACTACCTATCTATTCATAGAAAAAAATAATACAAGCACTTAATTATTTTTTATAACTATAGTTTATAAATACATAAACAATTATTTGAACAAAACTTGCAATTTATTATTTTTTCTTGATGTTAATAAATTAAAAATAGATCATTTATCTATTATTTTAGTGATACTGAAACAATTAAATTCTGTATGTATTGTAAGGTCATAATATCAACAATATTAAATACTTACATTATTAATTTTCTTAGACATAAACATACACAATAATTTTTGTTTTGAAAGTAATACCTTCAAAGTTATTAATTCCATTATTTATGTACTTTCTTCTTTACTCAAATTAACTTTTTACACAACTTATTGTTGAAATATAAATCTCCATAATTTATCTTCATAGAATTTTATATGTTTGATATATTATTATTAGGTAACAGGTAATGCATTTTGATATGATTAATTATTTTGAAAATATGTAAAACTTAAAAGGAAAAGGGAAATTAAAAAAAACATACTGTTAACATGTCATTGTAATATGAATTCAATAATTAAATATATAAAAGAACTTGATTTTGCCACAAGCCTTTTTTTAAATGGTACAAAGATCAAAGCATTTTAATATATTGCCTTTAAGTAGGTACTATTGCAGCATCTAGCTAAGTAGACTTAAAATTTCTAATCATAATAATTTGAATAAATGTGTTATTGTTCATTTTAAAAGATAAAAGAAGGACTAGCATGTTGGTGAATCACTTTGTACATAAATCAATTTTGATTTAAATAGTAATTGTTATTATTTACATGATCAATACTATTGAAACTGAACCATATGGCTGAATGATGATAGGTATATTGTTTTTAAACTAAATTACATACCTTATTTTAATAATAATAATTATTATAAATAAATGTATTATTGTTAATGAGTAAAATATATATAAATATATATACTTAATAAAAAAATAGTTTCTCTATAAGGAAAACGGGAAAGTAAATCCAATGTATATATAAAATAACTTAAAGATTACAAATATTTATATATAATTTTACAATATTTCTATAGCATCCTTAAGTGCTGAAAGGAAACAGAATAGGCACTAGGTAGTTGTGTAAAATCTAATTGTAATATCAAAAATGACCATCTAAGCCATCTAACACGTATGCTTCTATTTTGGTTAAAATTGTTAATAAATTTATATATTAACCATAGTGAAAATAAATAAAATAACATTGTGGCTTTATTTATATACATAGCTATTTTATTGAACTCATAATAACATATTCACATACTACATTCTATAAGTACTTTAATAATGCTTTAAAATTGCAAATGGACAATAGTTAAACTTACATAATAGCTGATTCTTAAAATATTAATTTTGTGTTTATAATTATTATATTAAATGATTAATAAACATTTTAAACAATCTAATGAAATGCAATATTTTCATATATAGTGCATATTTGTTTAAGCATGTTGCTAAAAGTATAAAATTTAAATGACTAAAAAGAATTTTTTTTGTATAAGCTCAAACTTCTAAAACTATGTATAAGTTTATTGTAATTAGATATTAATTTAGGGGAAAATTTTTTCACATATAAATTTTTTTTTCAAAATCATTTTATTTGTATTTACAACAAAACACAGTCTTTAAACGTTGTAAAAAATCTTAAGTAATCATAAAATAATTCCACAAAAAAGAATTTTAATAAATGCATTATGGTAATAATTAAAACAATTAAAAATATCCTGTATAGTGTACATGCATACAAATCTATTGTTTCAGATGACTAACTTTACCGTGATTCACGAAGAAATAGATAGGTAAATACTAAATTGCAAAACTTAGCATGTTATACAAGTGACCTTAAAATAATTTTCTCATTATCAATTATAATTAGGTATATGCTCTTGTGAAATAAATTTATATTATATTATATATATGATATGTTATTTGTATTATACAATATTATGACTAGGTAATTCCTATCATTATTTTATAGTAGGTATATTAGTATGTATCATTGAAATAATTTGTAACTATTTATAATTAATTGTATTGTTTTCATACATTTTTGTAATAAATAGTTTTCTTGGCTGCATCTCCCATCCCGTAAATAAAAATATTTTATTAGTGATACTGTTTGATAAAAGTTACACTAATTTTTTATTTTTTGCTGCTATAAAAATATTTTTGAATATTTGATTTGTAGGTATATCTATACAGGTATATTATATTATTTTTGTGTAGTTAGATATTTACATAATAAAATAATTTCTTTTTTTTTTGCACAGTATTATGTATACCTATTTAAAATAAAGGGTACAAAAATATTCAAAACATTGATTAGGAGGGTGTTGAGTCTTATTTATGCCGTGACAGTCGTAAATTGGACTACATATAGCCTATTTGGCTCCTGTTTTACAAAAAGGTCAATTTCTAAACAGCTCTTGTTTTTGACAACATAAATTTCTTCCGCTTCATACAGACTGTCTCAAAAGTTGTGTGGTTAAAAATTATGTTTTTTTTAAATTTTATATACTAAATAAATTATAAAAATTGGTGTTATATAAAAAAATAATAAGTACATATTATAAATCATAAATTTAAAATGTATTGGTGTTTTTTTAAAATGTTATATATGTAAAGTAAATTATAAAGAACTTTTGTTGTCGAATACAGAAATGGTTTGAGAATTTACGTATTCATGAAACCTTTTTTGACCTTTTCAGACTTTAAACCCAATATAATCATAAGACAACAAAATATTAAACTGCGCAAAATCTTTTCAGTTTTTTTTTATAAGTATGTCTATAAAATACATATTATACGGGATGATCCGTTAAGGTGTACTTATGCTCATTTTTTAAAAATGTTTTAAATTTTTATCGTTATTTTTTTTTTAAAGTTTTTAGTTTTTTGAATGACAATTCATACGTTTCTAATTTTAAATTCTGGAACAGAATTTGTTTGTTCCGAAGAACATAACATTACTGTACACAAAAAACGAATTTCGAAAGAATATATACGATATACCTATAGTTAATTAATTATATTAAGTAATAAACTAATAATGCTCAGATTTTGTAGCAAATGCTTTTTTGGTAGGGTGTTTGATAAAAAGATGGTTCTTAATTCTTTTATAGGTATTCATAAATTTTTTGCCATTTTGATTAAATTTTATTTTATTTTTTTACTCTAGATAAATGTGAATTTTACTAATTTTTAATTAATTTTCACGAAAATGACATGCCTATTCCATTAATTGTATTATATAAACCAGACAGGTAACTACCTAGATACTTAACATAATATATTTAGAGTTCTAGCATATATGAAGATAATTACTAAGATAGTAAATCTGGTATATGATATAGCAAAAATCAAAGAAGCAAATTATGACTACATAAAGTAGGTATTTGATAGAAATAAGTAACTGAAAATAGAAATAAAGTAATTCAATCATAAATCTATACCTATATCTATAAAACTTTAATATAATAACATGACATTTTTTTTTTATAGTATTAAGGATTGTCCTGGAAATATATAAAATTATTTTTTTCAAATGAGAACCACCTTTTTACTGTATCTATAATATGTTGAATATATATTGTTAAGGACTCGCAGTCGACTCATGAATTTCTAGAAACTATACTAACGTGATTAGAATGGCATACCAAGGTTATTGCTAAAATTAATCTTATAGAAAATACTTCTAAAAAAATGTATTTTATTTTACGTATACTTACAAAGTATTTTTAAATTGTAAACTATAAAACATATATATTTATCAATATAGGTATCTATTATGTTACTATTCGTCATACATTTTAACAATTTCGTAAATACTATGTGTCTGACGATTTAGGGGTAAAAATATGATTAGGTATTTGGTTTACATATTTTTCAACTAATATTGATATAATAAGAAAACAAAATAATAAATAAAAAGTTGTATTAACTATTAATATGGAACTATTTAAAAATTATTAGATTTTCATTTTTATTAAAAAAAAATCCTATACAGAACCTCTCTTTGTTTCAACGAAAACAATATTATTTTTATTGACAATCAATTCGTTCAATCAAAATTCAATAAAATCGTTCATGAAAAATAATTAATAAATCGGGCTTTATGGTATCTAAATAAAAATATTAACATTTTGTTAAAAATACTTTTAAAACGTATTCAGAATACTTAAAAAATACTTAGAAAAAATTATATTTGAAATACCATAAAAATATTTCAAAAAATATTTGAATATGTGCGGGTATCCAAATACTTTACAAGACTGGCCGAAATAATACATTTAATATATTCGCGAATTGTGCAATTACATTAATTATAATTTGAATTTTTAAATGGAAGCTAAAAAAAACAGGTACTGATGCATATAAACCTTAGCCCTATTAATAATTAATAAGTTGGTGCTAAACTTCCCTACTTATTATAGGTAGGCACAGATGTGGTATTGATACCTAAACCCATCCTTTGTACATGAAGTAAAATAAATAATATCACAGAGAAACTACTTGTTTAAATTTCGATTTCTACGCAACTACATTTTTCAAAAAAATGCATATTCTTAACTATTTACTATGAAAAAGGGTGGTTTCATTTAAAAAAAGTTTCGTCACAGGACATTCCTTAAAGAAACACACAGCACAAAAAAGCATTTTCTTCAAATTATTATTAATTATTAATTTATTGTAGTTAAAACTATTAAAAATGATTCGGTCAAAATTCAATTAAAAAAAAAAAATTATTTAAATAGATATTAATAGGGTGTTAGAATGGGCGGGCGGCGTCATTGCAGGCCTGGGCCCGGTATATTGCTTATCTTGCACGCGTGAAGGGTGTTCACTTTACACGATGAAAATTGTATTTTTGATGTTCTGTTTACGTATAAATGTATGTATTTTTGTGCTAAAGACTATTTAGTTATCAGAAACCAAGGTAAATTTATAAATTTATTTTATTTATAAATCCACTTTGAATAAAACGTTTAAATCAGGGACTGGAACATTGATGAATATTAAATTAATTTAAATTAGGGTTCCGATTCCAAAATCGGTTCTTTTCGGTAGGATTCTAGTCCCGGGTTTAAATATTAAATATACTAAAAGAGATAATAGCCGATCGCGCCATGTCGCGATACGATAATATAGTAACTGTAGTTGTCATACTGTGTTTACAGAGGCGTATATACTTAACGAAAATTATTTTTCATTATAAATAAGATCAAACCATTTGAACATAATATTGTCTTTAAGTGAGTAGGTAGCCTATTATATTGCAGCGTCCAGCCAAGTATGCCTACTTAAGAATTTCAACAATCATATTTGAATAAATGCATTACTATTTATTTTAAAAATTTAAAAAAGGATAAACGATAAACGAGCATGGTTGGTGAATCACCCTCCCTGTATATAAATTAATTTTGATTTGAATAATGATAATCATCATCTACTACGTCATGGCCGATAGATATTAGTGAACCATATATCACTGATAAAGCGGTATATTGTTTTTAAATTAAATAACATACCTCTCAATAATAATAATTTTATTATTATAAAATAGAAATGAGTAGATAACATATTAATATTATTACGAAAACAAATATATAATCGTTAATGAGTAAAATTTAAAACATATGACTATTATACACCTATATCTTATTTCAATAAAACAATTGTTTCTCTGTAGGGAAAGTAAAATCAATATAAACATAAAATAAATTGAAGACTATAAAATAATATATTAATTTATAACTATGGTTATGCTATGCATAGGCGTGAGCAGATTTCAATTTCTGGTCGAGCCGGGAACATTTAGTATCTTAATACTTGGGCAGTGCCTCTAACATATTTTTTAAACACATCAACCCACATTCTTAGAATAAAATAAAATTAAAGAATTTTACACTCATTCTAATTGTAAATTAAAAACTGTGTAATATTTAAATGTACACACTATCAAATTTTAATGTGCTAATTTGCAATAAATATAAACACAATAAAATTACTTTAAACAGTTTACATACTGATCACTGTATGGCTAGAATTTATATGTATAATTGACATATTTAATACGTAACTTCTGATTACTGCTTTTGTTTGAAATGTCCACGAATTACGTCGTGATGAAACTAATGATGGTTATTTTATTTTGCATATTATTGTATATTTCAAGAATAATAACACCTAAATTGCATGTTTTATAATATATTTTAGCCGCGGTAGTTTGAAAAAAAAGAAAATAGAATATTATAAATCCAAAAAAAAAAAAAAATTCCCAAATAATTGTATAATGGTATGGTAAGTATGTAGGTATCGGTAAGTACCTATAATTATTTTATTTATATCTCTAAATTGTCATTCGTAAAACTGCAACACATTATTCTTTAACTATTATAGCATTTAAGTTTTGACAAAGTTGTAAGTCGTTGTCGTTTATTGTAAACCTATAGTTGATTTTTTACTTACATCATTTAAAACGCTAAATTTACAAAGCACCAGTGCAAAACTTAAACAAATTTTAAACATCACATCATTAATTCGTGTAATGCTTTTGAATAACATTAATAGTTTATAATAATATTTTTAATTTTTTAAAATTAAAAAAATTAGTTTTTGTAATTGTGGCATATTTTCTCACATTTTTTGTTGCATATTTTTAATAAATTAAAAGTGTATTTTATTATTTTTTTATTGCAAATAAATAAATTCTAGCTCCACTGCTTGAAGATTATTGAAAGGGCAGTACTCACGGTCTTTCATTTAAAAGCGACTGATTATAAACGCATTGATTTTTCCGAGGAGTTGTGCACGAGTTGCATGGCGTGGATCCGCTTATCTCAATATTAAAATACAAAAACGATAAATTATGACGCGTTGTGTCATAGACCACGTCTACAAATAGGTACTGATGTAATGTTCACAATGCCTTTGTTAGATGAAGACAATATGTGTATAGGTTAAGCACACACGAATATTTTTAACTTTATTACACTATCATGAGTACCTATTCACGACAAATAAAATTTCCACGATGTCCTTGAACATATAATTATAATATTAATTATATTATGCGTTATAATAAAATAAACACTCAAATTTTATCATGCCCCTAAAAAAATTCTGCTCGTGACCGGCTAGCCCCGTGCGCACGCCTATATATGCGTATAATTTCACATTATTTTCGTTCCATAGAATCCTCGAGAGTTGAAAAGAAAGACAGCAATTTAGCCAGTTATTAGTGTACGTATAAAAATTCGGCCAAAACGCAAAACATCAAAATCTATAAAAAAAAAAAAAAAATACTCATTAGGGTCCTTTTTTGCTGTCTTTAACCAACAGAAAGACCTTCTGAGCAGCCACATTTTCTTATTTATGTCACTGCGAGTACATATAATATATAAGTATGATGTACATGACGATATGCTTAAAATAACATAGAATGTTTTAATAAAATACACTACATTATAATATATAGGTATTCAGCATCGTACGGAACGGGCGTTATTTATATATTTAAAATCGAGTTAAATCTATCGGATTCCATTTTCAATATTTTTTGTTGTCGTTCCAGTCTGTAGCGTTTTTGTTCTTCTGACGATGTCTCACTGTTCGTCGTCGTTTCTACGTTACGATATCGTTGTAGCTGTTCCCATCGTTTGGATTCTCTCGATTGTCCCTCATCTTCCGTCGTTTTCTTCTTGCTACAGCTACATATAATATTAACAAACATGGCGTAGGAATATAATATATAAATATGATAGTTAATATAAAAACAGAAAAGTGGACAGTGCGCGTGGCAGTTACGCCTGCTGCAGGAGTGGGAGGCGGTTTGTTGTACGAATACACCAGCTGAGATTTTTTATGTCACTTTGAATAATAAATCTATATAATAATAATTATAATAACTATCGGGAAAATTATCGGCGACGAGAAATTGAGAATATTTTGACTGCCGCGTAACGACAGAAAACAGCTGTGATAAGTTGTATATTACCTACGTGGATATTGGACGATCTTAACGGATTTAAAAAAAAAAAAGACAGAGAAGTAGCTCTGCTGCAGTATAATAAAGACGTCGAATGTACCTCGGTCATATTGAGATGGTCACTGTTACAGTGCAATATATATAAATATATATTATTTATTATATGAATGTGTTAAGAATACGTCAGTGCCAGTCTTGTAAAAAATACTTTTGAAAAGGTATTAAGATATATCTACTAATACTAATGTATTCCTAGAAAAAAGTATTAAAAATACTTTTAAAATACTTATATAAAAATGTATTTTACGAATACTCACAAAGTATTAATTGGATACAAATACAAGTATTTTTTTTTAAATTGTTAACTTTAATATATATATATATATATATATATTATATATGTGTTTATCAGTTTACCGTCTATTTTGTATTACCCGACAGTCGATACACATTTTAACAATTTCATAAATACTATAAGATGTCTGACGATTTAGATTTAAAAATATGATAACGTAATTCGCTCATATATTTTTCAACTAATATTGATATAATTAAAAAACAAAACAAAACAATAAATAAAAAATTGTGTTAACTATTAATGTGAAACTATTTAAAAATTGTTAGATTTTCATTTTTCTTAAAAAAATCCTATACAGAACCTCTCTTTATTTCATCGAAAACAATATTATTTTTATTGACAATCAAATAATTAAAAAGCGGACTTTATGGTATTTAAATACAAGTATTTACATTTTGTTAAAAATACTTTTAAAAAGTGTTGAGAATACTTAAAAAATACTTAGAAAAAATTATATTTGAAATACCATAAAAATATTTCAAAAAATATTTAAATGAAATATCCAAATATTAAAAAATTGTGTAAATATTGTTCCCTTTCTCTGACCCACACCTAACATATATTAAATTTGCGTTTAAATTTTCACGGATCTATATGTAGTTTATAGTCTAAACAGATACCTATCCGTTTTTGAATTACAAAATGACAAAGCCGATTTAGTCAAAAGTTGGTTTTACCTTAATATTTTTGTTTTATCGTCATTTTATGTTTTAGAATCTGAGTTAAGCGATGAATGTATTGATTTTAAAATTATGATGTGAATTTTTATTTTTTGTGTATGTATATATACGATAAATATTCAAAATAATGCTTTTTCTTAATTTTGAGGGTGGTTTCTGATTCGATTTAATTGATACATAAGTAGTACATTGTGCGAGGAAATTGATAATTCCTAGTACTTTTCAAAAGGGTCGGGAAAAACAAAAAAAATTAAGAAAAACTGTAATTTTTATGTAAAATTGGTTTTTATAATAAAATCGATTTTGTATTTTTAGTTTTTAGTGTAACTCAAACACGAATAACTATAGAGATACTTGAAATTTTCACCGAATGTTTTATATTTTATCATTTTATAAATATGAGTACATTTTTCAAAATATTTTGTCTCTTTTTGAGTTATTTATAGACTTAAGGAAATTTTGATTTTTATTAGCTTTTTTAATTATCCTCGATAAAAAATGTTTTGCTCTGTTAAAATACATGAAAATTTAATACAATGAGGTTCCTCTATGTTGTTTGAATGTTTTTATATCCATTTAAAAAAATGTAATATACATAGGCATTATTTTTATTTTTTATACGCATTTAAAGTTAAAATATTGACAAAATTCGTCGAAATTTGCAATTTTACTTTGTAGTTAAAAATTATTTATAAAATTTAACTAAGGACACCGCGAGTACTTTCTAGGGGCCTCACTACAATTCATGAGAAATTATTTTTTTGTTGATTTAAAATTGAATGTTATAAAAATGCGAGTCAGGATTTTTGACTTGCACTGCAACGAAAACTAAATACCGCCTCGACGCAAGACCTGTAGAACTCCGATTCCGATCGTCAAAAATAAAACCTAACATTGCTAAACTTTGTAAACATCATAAGCATAGCCATATACGCACATATTATGTTGGCTGTGTGCTTAAAATGATTTTATTGTATTATATTCAATATAATTATAAAAACTGATTACTAATGAGTTATTAGTGTTAATTTGTTGTTTATGTTTTTCGTGATGGTGTTCATTGCACTAGGGCACCGCGGATGAATTTGGTCAAAAAAAAAAAAAAAGGCAGTTTCGGGAAAAAAAGTTTGGGTGCAGCGCTGACATATATTTTTATTAAGTTCAACAAAGTACCATAATTTACTTATACGTGTTTTTTGATTAAATGTGTTTGGTTTTTTGATTTTATTCCATAAATATGTTATAGATTAACTAAATCTTTTTATTTTTAATAAACAGATGACGTATTTTTTATGTACATACCAACCTGCGTATTTACCTCCACTCCCTTCTCTGTGACCCCAAGGTAGAGGTTTACCTAACCACGATTATTGTCACCGATTGAACTTGAAGTCTACAAGCGTCCCTGCAGGGCGTGTCTTTATATTCATCATACAAACAGGTATTTAATATAGTTATACCCATAATAGGTTATTTAGCGAACAAAAAACTCACTTTCCTTCGCCATTGGCACATTTGCAATGCTTGAGGATAGGTTTAATCCACTCCGTAGGCTTATACCTATAACATAAATGTTTTCGCAGTATTATTAAAATATATTCAACAAAATATAAGATTGAAGTATGACTATCCTCGTGTATTGCAAATTGTGTATAATTGCTCATACGGTTTACAGGGTGATTCTCTTATCATTATACAATATTAATTTATCAGTAAATTTGTGTATTTTTTAAAATATTGTTTTACACAGGTAATATCAAGTACAAATACATTTTTTAAGTATTTTACTTATATAAATTATGACAAAGATAAAGCTTTTTAATTTCATAATCCTAAGCAAAATATTTTTTAGGGAATTTCGGATGCTGTCGTGTACTCCGCAAATATGCTATTCTGGGTTAACTAATTAAAAATTAACCTATATTATTGAAATTTCTATTGGTGAGTTCTATCAATGGTTGGCCCCCTTTCTGTTATTTTTTCTGTACTTATTCTATTTATTCTCTACTCCTATATTTTTAATGTGCTTTGACATAGATTATAAATATTCAGTTAAAATAAAAATAAAAATCGCTACTGATTATTATAAGTTAATTTTTTTTTTTTATTAAACTTGTAAATGCCCAGTTAAAAAAGTAACTTTAGCAACGCTTAAACTAATCCATATTAACTTGATTTATCGAGTTAAAAAAAATAATCAACTTGCCCTGCCCTGTTAAAGGTTGCACAGTTTGTAATGATTTTGAATTTTTTTTACCTAATATTCAATAATAGTTATAGTAGTATGATTATAGATAGTCTTGGATGATATACTTCGTGTGTTTTTCCTTAAATCTCTCGGACTGGGATAACAAAACAGACGAGATGATGTCCTCCGTTGTACTCCTCATCCAATCCGGTACAGGCGTTGTAACGTGAACACGTTCCTTTGGTTTTGATTCGGTCGTCGGTATCGACTTTCTGGAACTGTACTTCTCGCGTGTATTGTTACCGTTTTTTGGTTTCGGCGGACTTGTCGAACTTTCGATGACGTCCTGCGGGGGTTTGACGTCTAGATCCGTTACAGATGGTGTACCCGGAGTCGTTGTCGAACCGTTTTTCCAAACCTCAATGAGAGTTGTACTTGACGGTTGTGTTCTAATACACAAATATTATCAAACGTTAAGTATACATAGGTACAATAGAACCTGAATTATCCGTCCCCCATTAACCGTCTTTCTCGATAACCGCCAGCTACTACTCACGCATCTAATGCTTCGATGAATAAAAGATATAGCAGTCAAAAAAGCATGTGGTACGGTCAAACAAAAAAAATTAATCGAATAAATAAATAATTGCCAAATATATAGATGTACCTATATTCTAATAATAAGTAATAGTTATTTTATAAATATGCATGTCATAATTATTGAAAAATAATAAATAATGTGTGTGTATGTTTAAAAAAAATTGTTTCTTTTCGATTATCTGTCAAGGCTTTGGTCCCGAGACTGATGGATAATTCAGGTTCTACTGTACATCCATTGGCATAACTATATGGTGATTTATCTATACACCTAAAATGATGTTACTTTATTAATGAACCGTTTTTCGGTTATGTAGCAAGGTACTTATATAAAAACTTGAAGTGGAACTGGGCACAGATTTTCAAATCATAGCTGCAACGGAACACGTGAATTATTATGTCATGGGATAGATCCTAGCAAATAATATATTGTGTTGGATATAAAAATTAAAAAGTCACAAAAAATGTTTTCTTCGTCAAAGCAAAAAATTGGCTAAGGGACTATAAGAACGAGTACCTATATATTATATTATTATACTATATGCAGACTGCATAATGACTAGGTATTGTTTTTCAAATTTGGCTATCATTTTCATATTTAAACGGACGTTGTCAAATAATTAAAGAATTACGATGTATTGGAATTTGGAAATGTATAGTTAAAAATACAAAAAAAAAAATACAATTTTAATGTATATATTAAAACAAACATATTATGATACAAAAATGCAAATATTAAATGTATATAAGCCACTAACGAAAATTTTGATTTAGTAGTGGGATGTTGGAGATATTTTCATACAGATTAATAAAGCAACAGTCATCCTTCCTCCAAAATAAAAACGATTTACGACTGTAATATTCAGTTGTAAAAAGATCAAGATTATTATAGAACACTTTAATTTTTATTGAGTTTGTAAATGATACGAGTTAAAAATAAAGTAACATTCGCAATATTAAACTTAAACTAGCAGTCCATATTGAATAAATTTAATTATTAAAATAAAAATAGTTAACTTGCCCAGCCTTACCAAAAGTCACTGCACCGTTTGCAATAATTTGTAATAACTTTAAATTTGTTTACAAATAACTAATGACTAATGAGTTATTTTTATTTTTCACATATTTACGGGCGAAGACCTTTTTTACAAAAGTTAAAGAACAATAAAGATATTAATATTAAGATAATAACAAAGTAATAACGACACAGTAACAAAGAATAACAAATAAAGTTTACAGTATAGGTACACATCATAATGATTATATATTTTCATAAACAGACGTAAGGAAGAAATTCTCATTGGAACGAGACATTAACCGATTAATAGGTTCACATCGTATGTAGTTGGTGGTAAACTATGGAATGAAAAATAAAACACCTACGCCAGATGACCGCTAACAAACTTTAAAGCAATGCAGAGACACTAGGATGGATGAATCAGCTTTATCATTCAAGAGGCTTTCCATGAAGGATATACCCGCCATACGCCAACGCTCAGACGATGATGTTAAACTAAGTGCCATCAGCCATATGGACATAGTCATAGGGCTCACAAGATAACTGCAATAAATGGTTGGCTAACCGCAAAAACCGTCACTGGACACTTTCAAGCTAACAAGAGTAATAAACTGTGAGGATCCATAAAATTGCACTATATTCGAGAATTGGACGCACCACATTACGCAGTGGTTAGCACCTTAATAGATATTTCTAAACGAAAGTCCTTGAAAAATCGCATGATGAAACCAAGAGTTTTAAGCTCTTACAAGAGACATAATTAATGTGAGAACTAGGGTCAAGTCTTTGGATGAATATAAATCCTAAATCAATAACACAGTCATCAATAACACGTATAACAACTGAACAACCGAAATTGTAAGAAAAAACAATTCGGGAGCAAATTTTATTAAAAGTAAGCCATAACATTAAATTTGAAAAATTATGAAATAACTCTAATTGCTCGAATCATTAAAAAAAGCTATTTAAATCGTCTTACAGTTTAAGGCAATTATCAACAAAATATACACGGTCATAAAGTTTAAGATCATCCGCGAAACAGAAGAGATGGCCCAAATAGTTATAATTGAATTAATATTATATACCTCGTTGGTGATTCATTAGGTTTTGACTGAGTGTCATTGTTCGCGGGTAACTGTTCAGTCGTGGAACTGAATTTCTTGTCTGACGAATTATAATCGTTTTCCGGTTTTGTCGAATTATTGTCTTCCGTCGCAAGTTTGTCGCCACGATACGGTAAGTCGGTCGTATTCGTACCAGATATACCCGGAGTCGTCGTCGAATCGTATTTTTCATCAGCAATACTTGTTGGAATTGGCGGTAATTTACTATAATACAGAAATATTA